>VCJN01000911.1:0-109149 GCA_006384855.1 Tetraselmis striata
GTGTGGTACCCTCAATAGACCGTATGGCGCGTCGCGTCGAACATACAGCAGCGCGTCGTCGTCACGGTTCAGGAGCGGCCCGCGATTTGGGGGGCCCGGGGGGCGGCGGGGGGGGGGGGGGGGGGGATAATTCGTCAACGATGTACATTACTAACAGTGTCGGTGACCGGCTGATCGCAGTTGCAGCTTGCTAGACACGACCGAATAGACTACAAAGGCGCACCGATGGTTGAAACGAATAATGTCGGTGGCAACAACGAATGAACACAGTCGTTTTGGCCTGCTCGTGCCATCATCATAGATAAATCATGACTGGCACTCCTATATAGTACCATAATCTGACATGGATATTATGATATGTCGTCTACTATAAGTTACAAATTCATGACGCCTACTCGGACTAGGATTCTCCTAATACTATTATGATACGTCACCGTGGAACATTAGAATAGTTTCAACCCGCTGTGGCGTGCGCATATTCTCGCCATCTACTTCTACGGTATATATGGGTGATGCCGTTTACCGGACGGAACAAAGACTGCGAGTGTCTTAGAGAGGTCCTCCCGCCTTGACAGCATGTTGGGTAGGTGCCCTGTGAGGTCCAGGAGCGTAGACATGAGAGCGCGTGCGGTGGTGCTCGTTTGCTTGCCAGTCAGCTCACTCGCGATGGTGTTGCTGCAGCTCTCGGAACTGTAGTCCCGATTACTACCACCTGTGCTTCTCAGCTGCCGAGCATTAGTGACGTACTGAAGGCGGCTTTGCTCAGAAAAGTTCGCTCCTACCACCCATGTAGACCCCTTAGCTGGCGGAGGGCACGGGAGGCACTCCGGCGTCGAGGCGTAGTCATCGTCAAAGAGCACCTGCGGGACGATGTCGGGCTTGTCTGCGCTGTCACATATTGTAGAGCACCCCGTCGTCGCGCTGAAAGTTACATCTGGAAGGTTGAAGTACAAGAGGAGTATGCACAGGCAGAGGCCCGGGGGGGCACGAAAACCAGGCCCGCTCGCGAGTGTTCCGGCAAAAAGTTTTGGCATCCTGTAGATCTATATTGTGAAACGCTGATCGTGCAACCGCTGACTGTGGTCGATCCGTATCGTGCGTGCGACTGCTGGTGGTCGATCCGTATGAGATAACGATAGTCGTTACGGTGGCAGTGAGTGTGCTGGTGGAAGGCCTAAGGTGCACTGGAGACTGCAGACTGGTTGCGAAAGATTTGGACAGCAACGCACTGTGGAGGCCCAGCGGTTTCAGAGGCGTGTATAAGAGTTGTTGATTCGCTGATGATTATTGAGGAGGACGAGCCAGAGTTCCCCGGGCAGCAGCAGCTGCTTCCGAGATTTATATATATAATATTAAAGATGATGCAAGCCAGCAGGGGCCGCCGCGCGCCACATTATCAGCGATAGTCGTATGCGAGTACCCGTACAGTTGGTACACTACGCTTCAAAATAAATGGCAAACCCTACTTTGGGTAGGGTCTGTGCTCACGCGCAATCGAAGCGCGTGACGCCAATCCTAATATAGGGGGATGTTGGGTAGGAGTGCTAGCTACAACCCCCATATCTTAGATTGAATTGATTTGGCCGTGTACATTGCGGTGTATGTAGATGTAAAAACGAGGCACGAATTTCGCACATCTCGGGTTTATATTAGCACAAATATTCAGAAATACAGTTCTACGCGCAGCACATGAGGAGTCTTTGGCATGGCTCTATATCAATAGACTGCCCATAGATGTGCTCGCATGGTACCGCGAGTGATCCCGCATCGCGCCTTCCAACTAGGGTTGGGCTGCAGTCCACTTTCCAGTACTGCAGGCTGCATGCAGGCTGCAATACTGCATGCTGCAGGCATGCCGTAGTGCATGTTGCAGTGCAGACTGCAGTGCAGACTGCAGTAGCACTGAAACTGTTGATTATAGGGAAGGGCGGGACAGAGAAGGGCACATGTGTGGGGCACTTTGGGTAACTGCACTGCAGCCCCTTTTCGGGAAGTACTGCAGGCTGCAGTGCAGTAGCTTAACTGCAGGCTGCAGTTTCTGCAGTCTGCATTGCAGTAGATACTGCAGCCCAACCCTGTTTCCAACCGCTCATAATGCCCATGTACATCAGTGTTACACAAGTGCTACACCTATCACGAGGCACGTACTCGTGTAGGCGGCGAATTGATTTGTAATGAGCATGCGCACCTTTTGGCAACCGCTTCATGTGGTTGCGCGCTACTAGCTCTACACGGTGGGGCAAGCACGTATCCAACTCTTACGCAGGCGCGCGCCGTAAGCGGATCTAAAAAACCCCGAATTCGGCATAGATCGGTTATCTTTCCGTCAGAATTCGACGATTTGAACAATAGTTTTCGTACCCCGAACTAATTCTAAACCCGGGCAGGTCACCCCGCGCCCCCTGCTCGGAGGGTTTTCGTAATGCGTTGATACTCGAAAAGTCCTCACCAACTAGTGCAACTACCCATGGAGGACAACTCGCTTACCATTAATTTTGAAGCGTAGTGAGCAACCCAAATACGATGTATGGCATCGGTTAATGTTCAGTACTTTAGACGATGGTCGCATGTGCATCATGCATCGTCACGTGTGCGCGAGCCACGCGCCCCCTTAGCTTTGTTCCCTAGCCTATGCATGGCGTGCATCGTTTGAAGATTTGTTTGGGCGGCCGGCATGTGTTCGTGGACACAAACCGCAGTTAGCATCGTGTTGGATTTGCCGCCTATTTCCTATAAAGCCAGCTATGTCCTTCTAGGTATACCACTACAAGCCTTCGGGCGACCGCCCCAGCAAAGTATCCTTATCTCACGCTGCGCTACGCGCCGCTAAGCGTTAGCGCCGTATCTGTCTATTGAATACACATATAGTAAGATGGCGCGGAGGCCGCCGAGCAGCAAAGCTGATCGGGAAGCGGTGCCGGTACAATTGCAAGCATGCAATGGAGACGTGGCAGCGGTGGCTAGGCAATTGCATCGTGATGTGCGCTTCGTGAAACGTTGGGCGGAATGGCATGCAGCCGGAGAAGGCCCGGATAACAAGCAAGGGCAAGGGCGCAAGCGATTGCTAGGTGGCGCGGCGGTGACCGCCCCGAAGAGCATCGCATCTGGTCGCACCAAAGTTGGATCGAAGATAATCGCTAGGCGTTTGTACAACTGCGGCAAGACACAGAAAGAAGTATCTAAGAGCACCGTTCAGCGTGCTTTAAGGATTGGGAGAGCCCCTATCGTGTGGATGAGCCTTATACAGCGTCAGCACCTAACAATCCGCAATATGGCTTCTAGGTTGCAGTGGTGCCATCGACACCTACATGTGGATTGGAAGCGTGTTATGGTTACCGATTCCCATTACACAGTGTTGCACAAGTTCACGGGCAGGAAGCGATATCAAAATCCGCGCCACCGCGTCACTGTGGACACGGGACACAATGGCCCAACAGTGCACCTATATCTTGGTGCCAATGTCCGTGGCATAAGCAAGGCACACCTTGTCAGCGGTACGACAGGGCTGCGGACAGGGTGGAAAGGTGTTCGGAGTCAAGAATACCAGCAAGTCATTGAGAAAACATTTGTCCCTGGAGGTCGACGCATGTTTGGTGGGCAGCCCTTCACAATTCATCAAGATGGGGCCTCAGCTCACACTGCGAGGGGTACCTAAAGTGGCAGACATATCAACCCGAAGTGTCGATGCTTCAAGCTCCGTCTAGATCTCCGGATCTGAACTGGATAGAGAACATATGGAACGAGCGTGACGATAAACTCATGGGCAAGAGGTACAAGACGATGGCGAGCTTCAAGTCTGCAATCCAACGGGCGCTAGCTGAAATTCCGCCCGATTATTTTAAGAAGCAAGTTGAGTCAATGCCTAGACGCTTGCGCAAGGTGATCGAGCTGCATGGCGGTCACATAGGGCGCAACATATATACATGATAAATAGTGACCATCGTTAGCAAAAGCGCAGCTTGAAACTATCGTGCAAAGTACTGCCATCCCAAATCATGTTACATTTTCGCCTTGCTTTGAGCAACCCAAATACGAAGTCTTACTGCTCCCAACGATCGCAGTGCCACGCGCAATGCGTCCATGCTAGCTACACATGTTTGTACAATATCACGCCCTAGTTTTGTTTCCCTTGCAAGATATGTGCGCATATTGGTTTTGGAACTTGGTTTCGGAGATCGGCAATAAACGCTTTAATTTAAAATAAACGTGATTTTATATAATGTATGGCATCGGTTAATGTTCAGTACTTTAGACGATGGTCGCATGTGCATCATGCATCGTCACGTGTGCGCGTGCCACGCGCCCCCTTAGCTTTGTTCCCTAGCCTATGCATGGCGTGCATCGTTTGAAGATTTGTTTGGGCGGCCGGCATGTGTTCGTGGACACAAACCGCAGTTAGCATTGTGTTGGATTTGCCGCCTATTTCCTATAAAGCCAGCTATGTCCTTCTAGGTATACCACTACAAGCCTTCGGGCGACCGCCCCAGCAAAGTATCCTTATCTCACGCTGCGCTACGCGCCGCTAAGCGTCAGCGCCGTATCTGTCTATTGAATACACATATAGTAAGATGGCGCGGAGGCCGCCGAGCAGCAAAGCTGATCGGGAACGAAGCGGTGCCGGTACAATTGCAAGCATGCAATGGAGACGTGGCAGCGGTGGCTAGGCAATTGCATCGTGATGTGCGCTTCGTGAAACGTTGGGCGGAACGGCATGCAGCCGGAGAAGGCCCGGATAACAAGCAAGGGCAAGGGCGCAAGCGATTGCTAGGTGGCGCGGCGGTGACCGCCCCGAAGAGCATCGCATTTGGTCGCACCAAAGTTGGATCGAAGATAGTCGCTAGGCGTTTGTACAACTGCGGCAAGACACAGAAAGAAGTATCTAAGAGCACCGTTCAGCGTGCTTTAAGGATTGGGAGAGCCCCTATCGTGTGGATGAGCCTTATACGGCGTCAGCACCTAACAATCCGCAATATGGCTTCCAGGTTGCAGTGGTGCCATCGACACCTACATGTGGATTGGAAGCGTGTTATGGTTACTTACCGATTCCCATTACACAGTGTTGCACAAATTCACGGGCAGGAAGCGATATCAAAATCCGCGCCACCGCGTCACTGTGGACACGGAACACAATGGCCCAACAGTGCACCTATATCTTGGTGCCAATGTCCGTGGCATAAGCAAGGCACACCTTGTCAGCGGTACAACAGGACCGCGGACAGGGTGGAAAGGTGTTCGGAGTCAAGAATACCAGGAAGTCATTGAGAAAACATTTGTCCCTGGAGGTCGACGCATGTTGGGTGGGCAGCCCTTCACAATTTATCAAGATGGGGCCTCAGCTCACACTGCGAGGGGTACCTAAAGTGGCAGACATATCAACCCGAAGTGTCGATGCTTCAAGCTCCGTCTAGATCTCCGGATCTGAACTGGATAGAGAACATATGGAACGAGCGTGACGATAAACTCATGGGCAAGAGGTACAAGACGATGGCGAGCCTCAAGTCTGCAATCCAACGGGCGCTAGCTGAAATTCCGCCCGATTATTTTAAGAAGCAAGTTGAGTCAATGCCTAGACGCTCGCGCAAGGTGATCGAGCTGCATGGCGGTCACATAGGGCGCAACATATATACATGATAAATAGTGGCCATCGTTAGCAAAAGCGCAGCTTGAAACTATCGTGCAAAGTACTCCCATCCCAAATCATGTTACATTTTCGCCTTGCTTTGAGCAACCCAAATACGAAGTCTTACTGCTCCCAACGATCGCAATGCCACGCGCAATGCGTCCATGCTAGCTACACATGATTGTACAATATCACGCCCTAGTTTTGTTTCCCTGCAGCATTGCGCATATTGGTTTTGGAACTTGGTTTCGGAGATCGGCAATAAACGCTTTAATTTCAAATAAACGTGATTTTATATAATGTATGGCATCGGTTAATGTTCAGTACTTTACACGATGGTCGCATGTGCATCATGCATCGTCACGTGTGCGCGTGCCACGCGCCCCCTTAGCTTTGTTCCCTAGCCTATGCATGGCGTGCATCGTTTGAAGATTTGTTTGGGCGGCCGGCATGTGTTCGTGGACACAAACTTACCGCAGTTAGCATTGTGTTGGATTTGCCGCCTATTTCCTATAAAGCCAGCTATGTCCTTCTAGGTATACCACTACAAGCCTTCGGGCGACCGCCCCAGCAAAGTATCCTTATCTCACGCTGCGCTACGCGCCGCTAAGCGTCAGCGCCGTATCTGTCTATTGAATACACATATAGTAAGATGGCGCGGAGGCCGCCGAGCAGCAAAGCTGATCGGGAAACGAAGCGGTGCCGGTACAATTGCAAGCATGCAATGGAGACGTGGCAGCGGTGGCTAGGCGATTGCATCGTGATGTGCGCTTCGTGAAACGTTGGGCGGAATGGCATGCAGCCGGAGAAGGCCCGGATAACAAGCAAGGGCAAGGGCGCAAGCGATTGCTAGGTGGCGCGGCGGTGACCGCCCCGAAGAGCATCGCATTTGGTCGCACCAAAGTTGGATCGAAGATAGTCGCTAGGCGTTTGTACAACTGCGGCAAGACACAGAAAGAAGTATCTAAGAGCACCGTTCAGCGTGCTTTAAGGATTGGGAGAGCCCCTATCGTGTGGATGAGCCTTATACGGCGTCAGCACCTAACAATCCGCAATATGGCTTCCAGGTTGCAGTGGTGCCATCGACACCTACATGTGGATTGGAAGCGTGTTATGGTTACTTACCGATTCCCATTACACAGTGTTGCACAAATTCACGGGCAGGAAGCGATATCAAAATCCGCGCCACCGCGTCACTGTGGACACGGAACACAATGGCCCAACAGTGCACCTATATCTTGGTGCCAATGTCCGTGGCATAAGCAAGGCACACCTTGTCAGCGGTACAACAGGACCGCGGACAGGGTGGAAAGGTGTTCGGAGTCAAGAATACCAGGAAGTCATTGAGAAAACATTTGTCCCTGGAGGTCGACGCATGTTGGGTGGGCAGCCCTTCACAATTTATCAAGATGGGGCCTCAGCTCACACTGCGAGGGGTACCTAAAGTGGCAGACATATCAACCCGAAGTGTCGATGCTTCAAGCTCCGTCTAGATCTCCGGATCTGAACTGGATAGAGAACATATGGAACGAGCGTGACGATAAACTCATGGGCAAGAGGTACAAGACGATGGCGAGCCTCAAGTCTGCAATCCAACGGGCGCTAGCTGAAATTCCGCCCGATTATTTTAAGAAGCAAGTTGAGTCAATGCCTAGACGCTCGCGCAAGGTGATCGAGCTGCATGGCGGTCACATAGGGCGCAACATATATACATGATAAATAGTGGCCATCGTTAGCAAAAGCGCAGCTTGAAACTATCGTGCAAAGTACTCCCATCCCAAATCATGTTACATTTTCGCCTTGCTTTGAGCAACCCAAATACGAAGTCTTACTGCTCCCAACGATCGCAATGCCACGCGCAATGCGTCCATGCTAGCTACACATGATTGTACAATATCACGCCCTAGTTTTGTTTCCCGCGCATATTGGTTTTGGAACTTGGTTTCGGAGATCGGCAATAAACGCTTTAATTTCAAATAAACGTGATTTTATATAATGTATGGCATCGGTTAATGGTCAGTACTTTACACGATGGTCGCATGTGCATCATGCATCGTCACGTGTGCGCGTGCCACGCGCCCCCTTAGCTTTGTTCCCTAGCCTATGCATGGCGTGCATCGTTTGAAGATTTGTTTGGGCGGCCGGCATGTGTTCGTGGACACAAACTTACCGCAGTTAGCATTGTGTTGGATTTGCCGCCTATTTCCTATAAAGCCAGCTATGTCCTTCTAGGTATACCACTACAAGCCTTCGGGCGACCGCCCCAGCAAAGTATCCTTATCTCACGCTGCGCTACGCGCCGCTAAGCGTCAGCGCCGTATCTGTCTATTGAATACACATATAGTAAGATGGCGCGGAGGCCGCCGAGCAGCAAAGCTGATCGGGAAACGAAGCGGTGCCGGTACAATTGCAAGCATGCAATGGAGACGTGGCAGCGGTGGCTAGGCGATTGCATCGTGATGTGCGCTTCGTGAAACGTTGGGCGGAATGGCATGCAGCCGGAGAAGGCCCGGATAACAAGCAAGGGCAAGGGCGCAAGCGATTGCTAGGTGGCGCGGCGGTGACCGCCCCGAAGAGCATCGCATTTGGTCGCACCAAAGTTGGATCGAAGATAGTCGCTAGGCGTTTGTACAACTGCGGCAAGACACAGAAAGAAGTATCTAAGAGCACCGTTCAGCGTGCTTTAAGGATTGGGAGAGCCCCTATCGTGTGGATGAGCCTTATACGGCGTCAGCACCTAACAATCCGCAATATGGCTTCCAGGTTGCAGTGGTGCCATCGACACCTACATGTGGATTGGAAGCGTGTTATGGTTACCGATTCCCATTACACAGTGTTGCACAAATTCACGGGCAGGAAGCGATATCAAAATCCGCGCCACCGCGTCACTCTGCACACGGGACACAATGGCCCAACAGTGCACCCACTGTGAGATTCAGATGTGACGTAAATGTGCCCTACTGGTGACGAACGACGACATACGGGGACGATACGGGATGGACGAGGGACGTGGATTTCATACCCAGTAGCGACGACTATCGCGCGCGACCTGTAAAGTACTATATGAATTTCTCGTTTCCATAATTTCATCAAATTGATATGCGCACGCGGGCTCGCGTGTCGCCCGCCGACGCGGAGCACCCGGGCTAAGTACAGGCGGATGTACGCACTCATTGCACATCGCCGCACATCGCTGACCGCACATCGCTGACCGCTGACCCCGCGGTGTGCGGCGATGTGCGGCACGACGGGCGGAGGTGTGGGCGGATGTAGGTGGTACGGTAGGTGGTAGGCGGTAGGTGGTGTTCGTAGGTGCGCGTTTTAATGCAGCCGCCCTAACTGCTGATGATTGTGTAACGCCCCAGCACGCGCATGAAGTACGGGGTAGCCTGGCGGTCACCGCCGCTCACCGTTGAATCAAGCGCGGACAGCCGCGCACTCGCATTTGTGCTCCCTGCCGGTGGTGGGCTACATCCACCCCAACTCTCAACCCCCCCCCCCCCCCCCGCGCGCGCGCGGCAGCAGGCATGCCGGGAGAGGGATGGATGTCGAGTGTGTCGAAGAATGGCGTGTACACATGCAAGCACTGCCACGGCATCGTGAAGGGCAGTAGTGAAAGGACGGCGCGAGAGCGGCACTTCCTAGAATTCCCGAACTGTAGCCACTCGTTGAAGCGTGCGGCGAAGTTGCAACGCAAGGCGCCTTATTACAAGCAGCAGCAGCAGGGCGGCAGCAGTAGCAGCAGCAGCGGCAGGGGCGGCAGCAGGAGTAGCTGCAGCCGTCGGAAACGGCCCGCCGGCGCTGGTCTCGGAGGACGATGTGATGGGTGTGGGGGAGGACCCCGTTGGCGAAGACGGTATGGATATCGACGCGCCTGCGTGGCCGCCGGCGGACGTGGAAGCTGCCGATGAGGGCGTGATACGGAAAGGCGATCCCGGTGACTTCTACATGAAGGTCATCGCCAAGAAGTTCCGGGGAGTATGGCACTACGGCGTGATAACCGGCGTCGTTACCGAGTGGGTGTTGGAGGACTACGGCGGGGCGACCCAGTGGCGCGCTGTTTTCGAGGACGGTGACATTGTGGATCTTCTGCGTTCAGAGGTGAGTGGGCCCGGCCTGCGTGCGGGTGGCACCACTCAACTGCGGTTGTATGGAATCACACGCACCCGCCCGGTCGGCGTGGCAGGTTCTGGAGGCTATGGCGGCTGCCCAGGAGCACCCCCTGTGGATGCGGACGGGGATGCTCGCTTGGTAACCGTCCATGAAGGCGATGACTTGTCCAGTGAATCACGCACCTTGCCCGGCGTGCGTTCAACACAACCCGGCTGGCGGAGGCCAAGCACAACACTGGCTGCCATGGCGTGTGCCATGTGCATGTGGTCCTGGGCTATGTCAGCATGGTCAACCTCTTCCCCCTCGCGCCGTTCCACCTGTTTTTTTTTGGCTTGGGAAGGGACTTCTGGAGGAAATTTGTCACCGTGCAGGGCCACATTGGATTCCGAGTTATGAAGCAGGAAGACCGGCGCCATGCTTTAGTCCCGATACCCAGCAACTTTGGACGCGGGTTGCGCCCTTCGTTTGCGGTGTCCAAGAAGTCGAAAGGTAACCCCCCCCCCCCCCCCCCCCGGGCGTGGGCGTGGGCGTGGGCATGACGGCATTCCCCTCCATGACTGCAGGGTCAGGCAAGGTGACGGTGCAGTCCGGCTTGGTCATGGAGGACTGCTTGCACCACATGGAAACATTTTCCATTCTTAACGCTGGTCCGCTGTTCGAGGAGGCCCGGGTGAAGGCGATCATGACCGAGAAGGAGCTTCGCGTCCCCAGGCGGTGCTTGGGCACATGTACAAGCGCATGCAAGGAGCTGCGTGGTTCGTCACGCGGTGGGGGTTGCAGAATGTGGTGACGGAGGAGGACGGCCCCGAGCGCAAGGCGCAGGTGGACGCGCTCACTAGGGAGGGGAGGACTCGATACCCAGCGCGGCGCCAAGGCGCGGCGGCCGGGGCAGCGCGGCGCCAAGGCGCGGCGGCCGGGGCAGCGCGGCGCCAAGGCGTTGCGGCCGGGGCAGCGCGGCGCCAAGGCGCGGCGGCCGCGGCAGCGCGGCGCCAAGGCGCGGCGGCCGGGGCAGCGCGGCGCCAAGGCGAGTGGGATGGGCGGGGCAGCGGTTGCTACCGAGTGAGGCGTAGCATCGTTTGCAGTAGCAACGCAGCCTTTCCGGTTGCATAGTGTGACGCCGCCTGGATGTAACCCAGCAGTACGCGCAAAGTGCAAGTGCAAGCTGCTGATGGCGGGGATCCCGCGGGGGGGGGGGGGGGGGGGGGGAGGGGGGCAGCGGCTATGGGATAGGCGCGGCAGCGGTTGCTACCGAGTGAGGCGTCGCATCGTTTGCAGTAGCAACGCATCCTTTCCGGTTGCATAGTGTGACGCCGCCTGGATGTAACCCAGCAGTACGCGCAAAGTGCAAGTGCAAGCTGCTGCTGGCGGGGATCCACGCGAGGTCGCAGGACGGTGTGCGAGGGGGGGGGGGGGGGGGGCAGCGGCTGTGGGATAGGCAGGGCAGCGGTTGCTACCGAGTGAGGCGTAGCATCGTTTGCGGTAGCAACGCAGCCTTTCCGGTTGCATAGTGTGACACCGCCTGGATGTAACCCAGCAGTACGCGCAAAGTGCAAGTGTTACACGTCCGTGTGCCCCACCCAATGACATTGCGCCCGACCTCACTGACGGCATGTCTCGCTCTCCTTCATCTCCCGGGCCGTCCGCCGCCTCACCCTGCGCACCCCGCCAGCCGCGCGTGCCTTCTCGGAAGCCTCACACACGGCGGCACGAGTCGCGTCGTGGAACGCGTCCCTGACATGGCGGAACTCCGCCCTCACCGTGGCCGTGGTCGGGCAGGGGACTGCCCGCTGATGGGTCGCCATGCATGGGTACTTGGGGCCGCACAAAGCCGGGGTGCCGTCGCAGCAACACTCCCAGTCCGTCCGTTGGCCGCAGTCCACGCACATGATAGTGCATGTGGCCGCCTCCCGCCACTGCTCGTAGTGCTCCGGTCAACATGGCGACGAGCAAGTCGGCATGTTCCGCAGGTGGCTGCGGGGCGGGTGGCGCGAAGCAGCCTCGCTCGCCTCAACAACCCCCTCAGCCCGATCAGTCGCCTCGACCACGGCCTCCTCCGCCTCCTGACGCGGCGCACTTGGCGCATCATCGTCGCATGGCAGGGCGTCCCCCCCCGCAACGGCGCCGTCGGCGGTGGCCGACGCCGTCGTGGCGGGGTGTTGTGAGGAGGTGGCCCTAGACATAGGTGGGGCCGGCACCGCCATGTGTTGCTCCACATGCGGTGCGGTTCCTGACGCGACAGCTCCGTCGCACCAGTACCGGCGCCGGCACCCCACGCCTGCTGGGCTTACCACCAACCGGCATGTTTCCTTTGGGAGGCGGTTCATCCGCGTCGGAGGTGAGCGGCGGTGCCAGTGTGGGTGTCGATACTGCCCGGCCATTAGGGCTCCCGCCGCATGCCGCTCCGCCGACCCACGCCGCGGCGTGTGCTGCGCCCCGCATAGTCGCCTCGAATATATTATACATGACGCGGGGACGGGGGGGGGGGGGGGGGGGGGGGGATTCGTGCGTTTCGTATGTCGGCGGAACGGCGTGCGAAGCTGCGGCTGGCGAAGGTGGTGGAAGTAAGCGTGGCGGCGTCGGCGGCGTATTACCGTGCGTGCATGCGTGCGCAACCCCGCGGCAGCAAGCCCCGGACTCGGCGTGTGCCGGCGGCAGAGCTGCGAAGCCATGGACACGGTACGGGATGCCAAGTCTGGCTAAGCAACTGCCGAGGCTGGCGGCTTAACCCCCATGTCCGGCGGTTGAGGGACGGAAAGTGCGTAGAAGTTGATCGGCAAAGCGGGCATATAAGCCTGGCTGTGCTAGGTTCCTATTAAGTAATGGCGGTTTGTGCTAAGTAATTCGTAGGGGTGGACCATGCAACGCAGGTAGGGGGCGGTATAAATGAGGCCGGGCACATATACTGCTCCACGAAACGACACTGTGGCACGTGTAGTTGAATAGACCCCCCCCCCCCCCCCCCCCCCCCCCCACCCCCCGCCGGGTCGGCCCGCCGGGTCGGCCCGCCGACCCGCCACGGCATGTAATATCTGTCATGCATCGCCGGGGTATGTGTGAGTGGATGCCCCGCCGCCACATCCCCCCCCCCCCCCCCCCCCATTTACACTTGTGCACTCATTAAGTTTGGGCTGGTTTCGGAGCAGTACATGTACATATGTATATACATACAATGGAACGTAGGACCTGCGCGGAAAGAGGCGGGGCTGGCGGAGTGCGTTGGGGGTGCGTAGAGTAGCGTGTTGGTGAGATTCGGGGTGCATCGGACGCCGGATGCCCATCCACCCAGCGTAAAAGGCGCGTACGTAATATTCACACTATATTAACACACAAATGTGTGAAAACCGAACATTCCGTGCCGGATGGGTGGGAATACGGCGTCCGATGCAGCCAAAACCCCAGCAACACGCTATTCTATGCACCGCCAATGCACTCCGCCAGCACCGCCTCATTCTCTGTCGATTTCGAAAACGCCTTCACATTTTCCACCGCTAATAATTGCAATTGCCACCGTGTAATGTTGTCACGATGTGCGCACACAACAACACTTACTACCGGTTCCGACGCGGATGGAGGCGAGGCTTGCGGAGTGCGTTGGGGGTGCGTAGACTAGCGTGCTGCAAATAATTGGGGTGCATCGGACGCCGGATGCCCATCCACCCGGCGTAAAAGACGCGTACGTAATATTCATACTATATTAACACACAAATGTGTGAAAACCGGACATTCTGTGCCGGATGGGTGGGAATACGGCGTCCGATGCAGCCAAAACCCCAGCAACACGCTATTCTATGCACCGCCAATGCACTCCGCCAGCACCGCCTCATTCTCCGTCGATTTCGAAAACGCCTTCACATTTTCCACCGCTAATAATTGCAATTGCCACCGTGTAATGGTGTCACGATGTGCGCACACAACAACACTTACTACCGGTTCCGACGCGGATGGAGGCGAGGCTTGCGGAGTGCGTTGGGGGTGCGTAGACTAGCGTGCTGCAAATAATTGGGGTGCATCGGACGCCGGATGCCCATCCACCCGGCGTAAAAGACGCGTAATATTCACACTTTATTAACACACAAATGAGTGAAAATCGGACATTCCGTGCCGGATGGGTGGGAATACGGCGTCCGATGCAGCCAAAACCCCAGCAACACGCTATTCTATGCACCGCCAATGCACTCCGCCAGCACCGCCTCATTCTTTGTCGATTTCGAAAACGCCTTCACATTATCCACCGCTAATAATTGCAATTGCCACCGTGTAATGTTGTCACGATGTGCGCACACAACAACACTTACTACCGGTTCCGACGCGGATGGAGGCGAGGCTTGCGGAGTGCACTGGCGGTGCACAGACTAGCGGGAGACTAGATCCATTGTCGCTTATTTACAAGCACGGGCGGTGCTGCCAGACCTGATCGTCTACGGCCGATATAATATTCACACTATATTAACATCGGTGCACACCGCCGCACACCGCCGCACACCGCCGCACAACGCTGCGCGCGCACATTCGTCGCGCACATATACGCGCGCCCTACCGCACACATTATCCCGGATTCACTCGCCGTATCCATTACGCCGTGCTACTTCAACAATAAACATTGCGAAATTACACCGACACAATGCCGCACCGACTAGCTCTTGACAATACTGCATATACATAGTAGTGGCGCGCTGCTCCTCGCCTCCGATGTGTCGTTGACTGCTGCGGAAGGCGGTCGTCGACTGGGTGTTAGTTTCTCCACCTCGGCCGCCGCCCCCCCCCCCCCCCCCCTTCACCGCTCACAGCGCCATGGCCGACCTCGCCCCCCCGGGCAAAAGTGGGCGGCGAGCGTTGTTGTCTCGCGTGTCCGCGCCGCCGGCATCGAGGAGGACGAGAAAGACATGAGGAAACGCGTGACAAGGTGGGCGCGCAACAAAACACTCCATCCTCCACATTAGCACGCACCCACTCGTGGCTAACTTGTGCCGCGCGCAGGTTCGTCCGGGAGCGCCGTAAGGCCCACCTCAACGCCAAGGCTTCCACAGTGCCAGCGGCGCAACTCGTGGTGGCCGAGGAGGCCGCATTCTCAGCCGCTTAAAGGCGAAACGATTGTGGCTTGTTGTGGGCGTCTCGGCACAGGGGGCGTCCCGACGCGAAGGTAAGGAAGCTCATGGCGGCGGCGTCGACGGCACAGCCTCCCGGGGTGGTGAAGACACTGACGGATGACAAGAAGCGGAAGAGGCCAGTGAAGAAACGCCGAGGTAAGAAACTGACGGTCGCGGAGTCGGAGGCGGAGTCGGAGGCGGAGGCGGAGGCGGAGGCGGAGGCGGAGGCGGAGGCGGAGGCAGCGAGATCGTCGAAGCGGAGGGTCCCCCGGGCACGCAAGAACAAGAACAAGCAGTAGCCCCCGCCCCCTTACCCCCCTCCCCTCACTCCCCCGGCGGGAGCGGCGGGGGGGGGGGGGGGGGGGGGGGGGGGGGCGGCGGGGGGACCACGCCCGCCCGCCTCCCCCCCCCCCCCCCCCCCCCGGGGCCACATTCCCCGATGGCAGCTGTCGCGAATATTGTAATACAATCATTCTTCGGCAAACCGCTGCCTGCCCCCGCCCTACCCCTCGCGAATATTTATGTAACGTGAGCACTCTTTGGCAAAACATGGCAGCCAAACCGCCCATCTGATGACCTTTGATCGGACGGCTGGCAGGCCCGTTCAGCAGTACTAGCTATAATGTACACAAAATTCCCCAGTGTTACCAAATACGTACGGCTGCGATTTGCGCTCCCATGTACTAATAGTCGTAGTTATCCACGGGACCACTCGTCATCGTGCCCGGGTACCGGGTACCGGGTACTAGATGTTGATAACATAAGCTAGACGCAACATTCAACTAGATACCCGGTACCGGCTCAATAAATATATCGCGTACTACCCGGTACTACACGGACAACCTTGTACCTTATACGTCAGTGCCATGTAACAATATACCGGGCTAGTACGACTACCAGAATGATGACAAAAAGGATTTATCGCCCGCCGGCAATAACGCCGGATGTACTCGCACGTAACTGGATGGACGTGCCGCCACCAGCAGCAGCCTTCACGGATAAATAATAGTCGCTAGTATTAGTGCTTCGTCACCCGTATGTCACATCTGAATCTCACAGTGTGGGAGGCTCATGAGCGTGTCGCCAACATAGAGCGAGGTTGACGGTGACGGTTTTGTGCTTTGTCGAGGTCAGAATGATTTGACTCCCAACCCATGGGCCATGCATGGGCTCGGCAGAAAAAAATACCCGGCAGCGACCTCCCGCAGCTCATGCGACGTCATGACCGTCCGCGCAGTGGGGATGGCCACCGTCCACATATGCCCGACACCGCGTCGAGCTGTCCGAACAAGATCCGTTCCCTGCATGTGACAGAATTGTTGGCATGTTTAAGGACTGCCGTTAGCTCCTTCTGCGATCCCGGCGCAGCCTCCGCCTCCCGCTCCATTACGCGGGCGTCCGCATCGCTGAGGTGGCCAGCGGTAGCCGCATGAAGGCGCTCCCAAGCCTTCCGCACCGCCACGGAGTAGCTGGCCGACTCAAGAGGATCGTTGAAGCTATACCGGTACCAACAATCCGTGATCATCGATGAGTAGCGTTATTTCTGAAGAGCATATCAAGGCATGATGCAATGCTTTGGTAACAACATAGGGGGGCGCTTTGCATCAATGTGTAGGAGAAGTAATGACACTGCTGAGTATATATAACAACGGTGGTAGTGTCTGTGAAGACACCGCTGCACTCATCCCCATAGCTAGCCGGTAGCGGGCGGGAGGTCGTGAAAATACCGGATGTTGTCCCGGATGACGTGGGGCCATCGCTGCTGGAGCACCGGGCCTACTGGGGATTGCCGAACGGGGCGAGGATGTAGGAAGCGGGAGTATTTCTTTCTGAGTGGATGATGGAAGCCTTGATATTAGCAGTCCGATGAGGGGGTGGCCCAACAGAAGAAGGCGTCGTTCAACGAGGTCGTCGACCTTGCCGGGGGCGTCCCCGGACTGTAGACTTGAGTACACAATTGACGTCGCTGAGATGGCACGAAATCCGGGCTAACAAGTCATTTTTAACCCCGGCGGATAGTTTGAGTCCAAAACGTTGCAGAGCTCGTACACCGGTACGCATACGGCCTTCATTGATGATGCACGCGATCGGGTTGACGATCCATGGGAGGTAGCGAAGGGGCGGCCTTCGCAATAGCCGTGCGCGATGATGCGGTCGAAGTCCACACCCGAGGCGATTTTGTTGTCGAAGCACGACTTGTACTTGTCCTTGCGCGAGCGAGGGCGGCGGCCCGTCGTCCACTGAAGAGGGCATGCCACGGGGCGCCCTTGAGTAGCTGCGCCTTCATGCCCGAAGGCACATCTGGGCTCATTAGCATGGTTGCAGTGTTTACTTGTAGGCCGGGCGTGCATGCGCCGCAGATGTTGTTGACCCCGGCCTGACCATTGTACCATTCTGCCCAACCCAAGGAATGGTTTGGGGGGATGAATAACGTTAGCGTGAGGGGCACGATGTCGCCGCGGTACCCTGGCTCCATGTAGCGGCAGTTCGCGGCTTTCCATCCAGGGGCCGGACGGTTTGAAGGAGCGCCGCACGACACGGAGCCTGTCAATGAAGGCCAGTAACTCGGCCTCAGGGACGAGAAGCGGGGCGAGTGTCAAACCGAGCCCGGCGGTCAGTTGGGTGAGCATTAGCTTGGCTCTGGTTGTGACGATCGACATGGGGCAATGAGGTGCGATCCCGGGGAGCAAACCGCGTTGCCACTGCGGAGCTCGTCCAATAAAATGGCGTAGAGGAGGCCGCGAGCGGATGAGATGAGGTGACGCTGGAAGTCGTCTTGCATGTGCGGTGCCGCTCCCTCGTTGAGCAAATCCGCCTGTTTGGCTTGCACACTACGCCGGAACCATTGGTCGAACATACATGGGCAGCTCGAACATGGAGTCCATGTACGTGCGGTGAAACCTCTGCATGTAGGCGCGTAGACAAATGCCCATCTCAGGGCCGCCGTCGTTGTGCTCGCATGCCTTATGCACGGCGTTGTAGAAGCGGATGCTGCCCGTGATGCCGATGATGGCCCCCGCGCGGCGCTTGCCGTCCGGGGAACCGGCGAAGAGCGGGGAGTCGACCACGCACATGCATGAGCTCCTAGTGCCGGGTGAGCATGTTGACGTGACCTGCCTCCAGGGGGTGTCGATCGGGGTAGGCTTGAAAGCGGGGGTTGGCGAGGGGCTGGTAGCCTTGGATCTCGGGCCAATGTCGGGCCTTGTTGTCGGCGGGCATAGCGTCCCACGTGTCGAGCTGTGCTGCCCCGTACGCCCAGATGGCATATTGTAGCGGGGAGCTACGGGGGCGGCCGCATGCGTCAAGGTGGTCCTTGGAGCCATGGTAGGACGACTTGATGTATAGATGCGGCAGGATATGTTTCGTCCCAACGGGGGCTGGACGCACATGTGGATTACTAGCTTCGCGGGTGAAGGGTAGTTGCCTGGGTTGCCGCCGCCGGAGGCCTCGGAACAGCTGGGACGGCGCGTCGCGCCAGCATGGGCCTAGGTTATTTGGAGTTTGGTTCTCCTTGACCACATGATCGACGGGTGGAGCGGCGATGGCCTCGACAAATTTGATTTAGTCGGCATGGGTGAGGGTGAACACGGCAAATAGGGCCCCGGGGTCCTACTTGGGTGCTGCGGTATGCGCAGGGGCATGAGCTGGAGCTGTAGCCATGGCCGGTGCCCGAGTTGTCGTCGTCGGCAGCTTCGCGGGGTAAACCCCGTCCGCAAGGCCACGTGCTGTCGCGCGCAGTGCTGGTGTGTTCAGTCGGCGAGTGGACCGGGCAGTCATCGTGGCGGGCAACAGCATGTCAGGTTGTACCGGTATAGTCGGCACTACTCATCGAGGTACGCTTGGGTCGCCCGAATCGGTAATTTCGTCAGTGAGGCAGATGATGCCCCAACGGTCACGAACGCCTGAGCAGGTAGCATTCGCAGATCACGCGGGCGGCTGATGGGTGGTCGGCTGCCAACGCCTCATCAGCGGTGCAGGCAACGGCGATGCCGCCATGCCGCCATGGCCCGTATATGCACACAGGTGGTACTCCATTAGAAGGTGTCGACCCCGTTCGTTGGCTATCGGAGGGTTGGTCATCGCTCGGCTTGTCGCAGCCAAAAACACCGGTAGCTTTTCCTGTGACCAGTGATGACGTCGTCGTGGTGAGCCAACATGGGTAGCCCGTGGCTGTTGTGGCGCTTGCGGTATGTAGGGGAGGCTGTCGTTGTTCCAATAATGCGGACAGCGCGGGCGGTGAACTTGGGCAGCGCCATGCAGTGAGCTGCCGAGTCGATTCCTAGTAGGCGTACGATGCGGACCGTGTAGTCGAAGAGCGCGGTACGATAAGTATCTGTCGTCAGTCTAGCCACGGGTGTCGCGACGGGCCAGCGCTTGTGAGAGCAGTGCCAGGGTGGTCATGTGAAACTATTCGGTGCGGTGCACCTCGGCGGCGTCGTGCAACCAGTTTGCCCATTGCATATGGGGCTACAAGTTGTCGTGGGCATGTTCGTCACACAGTTCGGCCAGCGTCTCGGTAGCAGCTTGTGCATTCACATGAATTCGGACGCTCGTCATCGGCTGAGCCGCCCGAGCCGGAGGCCATGGCGCAGCACGGGTGGGTCGCAGGCTCGTGCTGGGAGGCGAGGGAGGGATTTCAGGGGGACTTAAATTGTTACGTCGGCGGTGGTTATATCTGAAAATAGATGCTGAAAATACTGGCTGTTGTTACGAGGAACGGCCTCGGGCACAGTCGTAGCAGGTCGTCCGTTGGCAGTTAGATTCCCTCACGGATCCAACTGCCACTTATACTAATTCATGTTACTGATCATTGCAACTAACTTTTCTATTAATTCTTGGTATTGAATGAGCTTCTCTTGCCCCATCCTTCATCTGCAGAAAGCCAGTGTGGCCCTGGCCCGCAGGCCACCACCAAACATGCCACCAGTTTCATCGTGTGGGACGACGGCCCAACATAAAAACCGACGCGTTTTTCCGGCCCATGGGACTGGACGTCTGGACCCGCCAGTGATGAAACCTGTGCAGCGTGTCTACACGATAGCCCTGGCACTTATTAGTGTACTGCGCTTTTACTAAGTAACTCGCCCTGTCGGAGCAGTGGGCGGAACGACTCCGGAGGCGGTCGTGGCCGCACAGACCGCGCTGCTTCTGGGGGACCCAATAGCGCTGCGGGGTTTGTGTCGAGACCGCCCTTTGCGCCAAGCGGCGAGTTTCGCCTATCTCCGGCAATGTGGCACCCGCACATACGCAGTCTCATATTTACTTGTGCAGAGACCGATTATGCCAGTGTTGAACATGTGTCAGACAGATTATGCCAGCACGCCATTATAAATGAAAACCAGCTTAACAATGAACTACATCATGGCCCTCACAATTACTACTGATTATCATTCCCAGACACTTACGCCTGGACGTTACATTATTTTCCTCATACTTACTAGCGCACGGTCTATTGATACTACTACTCGTTCTACGTATTACACAACTACTACAGTAGTATACTACTACACGGACTACGCACGGTCTGTGTGTGTATATATACATACTTTATTATCAATTCGAAATTATCATGAAACCAAGTCCGCAGCTCATCAGCACCATGTACAGGTAGTGCCTCGTTAAAACTTAAAACTCAGCATGCTCATTCAAGAGATGTGTTGTGCGCCCTCCCCCCCCCCCCCCCCCCCCCCCCCGCCCCCAGTGGAGCTGCGATGCGTGGACGAGTGCGCCGGGAATCAATTAGTGGGCGGCCGCTTGCGCATGCATGCTGAATGGCAAAGGCTACCCTGCAGCACTTTTTACCCGCAGCGGCGGATGTTTCGAGCTGATTGAGGAACATGCAGCGACCGTGCGGCCACCATGCATGGACACAAAAGCATGTGGGTGAACCTCCTATGTCTGCATATATCATCCCGTGCTTGCCCTCATTAAGGATTCACAAAGCCCGTGCGCAAAAAGTTCGCCTGTGTTACTTCCTGGCGCATGATGTCACACATTTGCCAGCAGCGCCCGCAGCACGGTTCGAAGTGATGATGACGAATGGCAATCTTAGCTAGCAGCTGCGGGCGGCGCGGCTGCTTGTCATCCGCATGCCAGGACCTTATTATACTCCGGATGAGGGCGATGTGCAAGGTTAGAGCTGGTCGCCCACGCGCCATGTCCCGTTGATACTTTGCCTCTCCGCCTCTGCTTGCACCAACCGCACATAGGGCGCGTAGGATGCACAATAGGGATTGGTTACGGATGTGGCTTGTGCAAATTATGAAACTCCTACTCTTGATTGCACCGGCATTGCCATGCTGGGCGCCCAGCCGCCTAGTCACGTCTAAATATGGGTAGCAATGCACTCGGACTCGAAGCAAACTGACGGCGGATCAACTTCTTACATCGCGTGTAGCACTGCGTGATGTTTTGTCAGCTGCACAGTTGGACAGAGGCATACGGCAAACCGCATGGTATCATTCCTTCATCCTTCTGCAACTGAACAGCGCGGTGTTGCATGCCTTTTATACGCTTCCGTGGGCACCGTTGGTAGGTGTGTCTGCAGCACCTGACCAATTGACACGAAACAGACAAACAACCCCAAGGTTGATGTTCACATCGACTTCTCAGCCGCTGCGGGCATTGAGCCATGCGATATCCAGCTACTCGGACCCATCACGGCTGCCCGGGAAGAGCGGGGATGCTTGGTCCGCCGAGCAGGCTCTTTGCCTTGTGCACTTGCCTCATTGATTGCGCATCGCTGATGCCGGTTGGCGCCTGTGACAAGGAGCTGCAATTTGGGGGGGCGAGGGTGTTACATGCAAACGCAGCAGTTCCGTGTTGAGAGCATGCAGCGCCATCGGAGTGCTGCGCTGCGGAATACCAGCATGAGCCAGGTCTGCGCACCTCTTGAATGTGGAGGTTCCACCTCCTGCTCCATACCTCTTCGGGCGAAGCCTTTTCAGCAGCGGGGCGATGATCTTGGGAATCCTCTGTGGGCCACAAAGGAGAAACATAACCCCCTTCACTGCTCTGAGGCGCATCACCGCAGCACGGCGCTGCCCGATGTCTGCAGTCACTGCACGCCAAGGCCGGCAGCAAGCGCCAGACACGCCCTCGCCTATGGGCACCTACGTGGGTGATCTCGTCCGATTCCATCTTGGCACGGAGGGACATGAAGCACCAGGTCAGCAACAGGCCTGTTGTCACCGCGCCCATTCCGAAGAGCACTTTCAGCTGCGCCCAGTAGCGGTCCCGGTCGCAGCCGGACGCCGTGTCCATGCCCAGCAAGGACGAGCTCCATTTGTCGATGTTGCAGTACTGCTCCAGTTTGACTGCTTCCCGCGCGGAAGCCTGCATATGTATCGCTCCCACGGCAATGACCCATGTCTGCGCAGCAAACCACTGTCACTACCCGCAGACTGGTCCCTCAGCGCCGCGGCACGCGTGCAGTGGTTCCTGCGTTTACCTGCAGAGACAGGAAGCCCAGCATTGCGGCCTTTCTGGCCTGGTAGTCATCCCGGGAGTAGTCCGCAACTGCAGCACCGCCAAGGAGGGGCTGTTCAAGGAACCAAGCAATGGCATATCTGCAAGCGTGCGACCCAAGTTGGCACAGCGGGCGCGCATGGAAGGCGGCAGCTTCGAGTTGGTTTCGGCAGCGGGCGTACATGTGGCGTAGAACCCAGCGGTGGCGGACGCGAGCAGCGAGAGGCCCAGCGTGCCGGAAACGAAGCGCGCCGTCACGTCCGCCGCGAGGAAGGGCTCGGCGATGAAGGGCAGGGCAGCAACGACCTGCAGGCCGAGCATGGTCCAAATGATAATTTTCAGCCAGTTGGCCTTCACGTAGTCCCTCCACGTCCGCCCTGGATCGAGAACTCGAGTGCTGCGCGACCCATGCTGCCCGCTTTCCTCTTGTGAGGACATCATGAGGTTTACGGACCGCCGAGATGCCTCGTCTCCTGCGCCACGCAAGCAAGGCCTCGGTATCAACTCGCCGAGACATTATGCATGGGGTCTGAGGGAGCCAGGGACTGCATATGCGACTCACCTGGACCCTCTTCTGCGGCCGTCGCCCCCCGTTTAAACGACATTTTGCTCACGAACATGCTTCCAAAGATGCCAGCCTTGGCTTTGGTGTTCACTTTTTCCATCTGCATCTTGAGGTCGATTCCTGTCTCCTCCAGCTCGCTCCTCAACTCCTGCAAGCCCCTCCCCCCAAACGGTGCGGCCTCAGCCCATGCAAATACCAAACAAGAAAAAAGAACTACCGCCAGTGGCACGCGCTTTCACAATCCACACGCGACGCACCTCGATGGTGTCCTCCAGTGCAAGAAATTGCTCAGCAACCTCATCGAAACGACCATCAACCGCATGCCGCCTGGGTCCACGCATACCACCAGCAGCAAAAACACAGCGTTCAGTATCCCCCCCCACACCCCCCTCCTGCGTCGGCTGCTCGCACGCCACGCCCCTCGGCACTGGCCGCTAACGCAGAGCTGGACCAGACGCACCACTCCATCAATGTCGACAGGTCATCGACTCGTGCCTCCAGCGACTTCAGAGAGCTGGCTAAGATAGAGTTTGTCTTGGCCTGCGCCTCCCAGTTCTTCACGGAAGCCATCGCACCTCCCGGCGCGTGACGCTCGCCCCCCGGAGCTAGACAGCCGTCGCAGCTGCCGGCGGCGGCGTTACGCGATCGCTCTACAGTGTCGCTACAGCGCGCGTGTCCGCTTCGATATAAGAGATGCTCGCAGGATTAGGCTCCGGTGCCACCCTGCGGGCTGGCCTCGCCTCGTTTCCTTTTTCAGACCTGCCGCGGTTTCGTTCGCGACATGCGCTTTGCGAGCCGGCCCGCCCAGCACCCACGAAGCTTGCGAGTCCGGCACCCGCGCGCACCCGAGATTCCAAGCGTTCCAAACGACCCTCTGCTCTCTGTATGCCGGGTGGATTTTAACAGATGTACTTAGCAGCTTTCGCGCCGCGGAGGCAGCAGCGCTGTGTTTGGCTGAGGTGGGATGATCTGCTATGCTGGCGTTTCGCATGCCGACGATGTGGGCCCCGTATCCGCTCGCCTTGCGCCTGCTACTGAACTTTTTGGTTACAGGGAGAGCGTCCAGAGAATGCACCTGCTACTCGACTGCCGATGTAGTATAGTCGCTTTAGTCGTGCTGCTGTGATGAGCACCGCTCCGGTACCAGCACAGGTGTGAATTACAAAAAGGGCAGTTCCCCAGAATGAGCACCGCTACCAGGTACAAGATGAATTTAATGTACCTGTACTGAGGTACGGTCACGTACCGCCGGCGGAATACTCGTACTACAGGCACGCGCGGGCGGCTTATTACGACTGCTCGCGTACCGCCGTACCCTAGCAGTACAGGCGGTAGGGCAAGGATGATGCGTATAGGTTGCAGCTGTCTAAACTAGGGCACTTGTTCCTACTGCGGCACGCGCGTAGCGCGCCCAGCAGCAGCGCGCCGTACACTACGCTTCAAAATAAATGGCAAACCCTACTTTGGGTAGGGTCTGTGCTCACGCGCAATCGAAGGGCGTGGCGCCAATCCTAATATGGGGGTGTGTTGGGTGGGGGTGCTGGCTACAACCCCCATATTTTAGATTGAATTGATTTGGCCGTGTACATTGCGGTGTATGCAGATGTAAACACGAGGCACGAATTTCGCACATCTCGAGTTTACATTAGCAAAAATATTCAGAAAAATATTCCTACGCGCAGTACATGAGGAGTCTTTTGCATGGGTATATAGCACTAGACTGCCCATAGATGTGCTCGCATGGTACCGCGAGTGATCCCGCATCGCGCCTTCCAACCGCTCATAATGCCCATGTACATCAGCGTCACACAAGTGCACGAGGCACGTACTCGTGTAGGCGGCAAATTGTTTTGTAATAAGCATGCGCACTTTTTGGCAACCGCTTCATATGGTAGCGCGCTACTAGCTCTACACGGTGGGGAAAGCACGGCAACTTAAAAAAACCGAATTCGGCATTAATTTTGAAGCGTAGTGTCGTTGATTCCTTTGTTGTTGGTGCTGCGCCGGCCGCCGGTCGACCGCCCGGGGTTCTGCTGATCGCTTCGCGTGGCAGACGACGCGACGGCCAACCCCTTCGTCCCCCGACGGCCGGCAGGTCTTCCTCGATGAGCCTTCAACCACCGTGAGCAAGTGAGCCTAGGGGTTACAGCAAGCGCCCAATACGCCCCAGCTGCTCCACACCGTCAGCAAACACCTGGCAGACTCGGACTGCGATCTAAGCAAGACAGACAGGTATATTCCTCTCGCTATACGAGTACCAGCGCAGGTACGTACCTGTACAAGTTCCGTCCGGCGGCGCGAATCCAAGCGGCTCGGCGCTCGTCAGCACAGTGCCCCCTGCCCCCTGCCCACCCGGCCTCCCGCCTACCGCCCCTATCGCCAATGAACCAGCCCCACCCGGATCGAACACCCCACCTTGAATGCCCGGAAAGCGTATTCGTGCCTCTCCCGGGGGGTCACGCGCCGCGGGCAACCGCGACTGTAGGCACGCGTCGACTGCGAGATCCCGGCGGATTGCGCGGCCACACCCTGATCGCCTGATCGCTGTATATTGTCGGAACACCGCCTGATCGCCTGGCCTGCCCCGCTGTGCGTCACAGGCCGTGGGCAATATGGAGGGGATGCAGCGCGAGGACCTGGAAAGGTGCCCCCCCCCCCCCCCCCCCCCCCGCTTGCAGCACCACCCCGCCAGGCAGCTGCGCCACTCCGTCGGGGGTGGAGCGTCGTAGCGGGTGGCGACACACAGCTCACCAGGCGGACCCGCCGTGGCTGCTCGCAGGATGCTTTTCTTCGAGGAGGCAAAGAAGCAGGCGGAGGCTGACGTCAAGAAGGACCCTGCAAATGGCCAGGTGGGCGCACCCCCCCCCCCCCCCCCCCCCCCCGGGGGGGCCGGCAGGTATTCATTGGCTGACACGGCACGCCGTCCTGCTGATGCTGTGCAGGCGCTCACCAGGTGGGGCGGGTCCCTCCTGGAGCTGGCCCACTTCCGGCAGGGCGCGGAGGCCTATGAGATGATCGAGCAGGTGCGCGGCTGCGGCACAGCAGAGGCAGGGGAGCGGACGGCCGCCCGGTGATTGCGGGTGCTTGGCCGAGTGGGCAGCGTTGGGCATGCGGAATCGTCGCACCTAAGTATCGAGGCCGCCAGACCATCCATGTCAATCGTTGCCGGCTAGGTCCCCATTCCGCCGCTTGCTCTTTCTTCTCTGCGCATCCCATCGCGTGTGGGAGGAGAGTTGGCTTTTTGCAGTACCCTGGAGTCGGGGCCGGCTTTTTGGGGCGCAGCGCCCCGCAGCTCCCCGCACGCCGTAACGCCCCTTCTACCCTGCCCACCCGGTCCAGGCGGTGGAGAAGTTCCAGGCCGCGCTGAAGCTGAACCCGAAGAAGCACGACGCGCTGTGGTGCCTCGGCAACGCGTTCACCTCCCAGGGTTTCCTCAACACCGACTCGGCCAGGGCGCAGTCCTTCTTCGACCAGGCGGCCGACTGCTTCAGGAAGGCGCTCGCCGAGGCACGGCCACATGCACCCCCCCCCCCCCCCCCCCCCCTCTCTCTCTCCCATCATTGACCCCCCTCTGCCTCCATTCCAACTCCGTGCCTGTGCGTCCAGCTTGCGGCTGCCTCACTGCATGCGGCTGTGCTTTCGTGCAGGAGCCCACCAACGATGTTTACAAGAAGGCGCTGGACATGACGTCCAAGGTGGGGCCCAGCCCTCTGAACTTCTCCCCCCCCCCCCCCCCCCCCCTCTCCCCCTCTTGTTGCCCCCCTCCGCTCCCCCACCGCACGCAACAGACACTCGCAGACAGCGATATGCACCCACGGTGCGCTGCGCCACTTGCGGCTACCTGGCTGGTGGGGCATTGCCTCTGATGCGCTGCCCGGTGTCGGCGGATCGCCGCAGGCTCCGCAACTGCACGCCGAGCTGCAGAAGCAGCTCCAGACGCAGCAGATCGTCCAGGTGCGCGCCGGCCCGCCGCCTGTGCCCGCCCCCCATTTTGCCCTCCGCGGGGACCGGCTGGCCTGATCCCCCGGAGTGGGCTCCATGCCCCGGCTGAGGGCGGCGCCGGTCCGCTGTGCGCCTGCGGGTGCAGCAGGCGCAGGGTGGGGGCGGCCAGGGCGCGGCTGCGGGCGCCAAGAAGGAGGCCGGCGGCAGCGACTTTTGGTGGGCAGATCCCCCCCACCCGTCAGCCCTCTCATCCTCCCGCAGGGCGCTTCACATCGGGTTTTTACAGGTCTAAAACCCTATAAACCTAAAACCCTAGAAACCCTAGAAACCTTAGAATGTTGATTCCTCGTTGAGGTCGCCAGCGCATGAAAAGAGCTGAGCCAGCGTCAGGGAGGGAGCCTGGGCGCTGTGAGGGGACAGAAGGGGGATTGGGGAGGGAGGGGGGAGAGGGGGATTGGGGAGGGAGGGGGGAGAGGGTGACAGCGTTGTTCCGCAAGTTGCGGGTTGTGATGCCGACCGCACCTGCGGCACTGACCACACTGATTATTCAGTCATCATCGCCCACGTGGGCAACAGCTGCGTCGGCTGGGGCTGAGGCGAACCACGGCTGAGAGGGGGCACAGTGCCCAGTACGCAGAGGGAGACGGCTGTGTGCGCCGCTGTACCTTCGTATGCGTGCGCGCGCGTGTGTGTGTCTGTGTGTGTGTGTGTGTGTGTATCTAGGATCTAGGGTGGAGCGATAGAGGTGTAAGGGGTGATGAGTAAGGATGGGAGGGCAGGTGATAGGTAAGCTCAGTAGCATCTCTAAGGATATGCTCCACTACACCACGCTGCCCCCGCCCCCCTTCCCTCGTGGAAGCCGCTTTGAGTCGCCGTGGCTCTTTCCATTGGCGGTCGTACTGCAGACTCACCCGGGCCATGGTCTCTCACATGTACCCCCCCCCCCCCCCCCCCCCCCCCCCCGCCCCCCCCTTTCATGCCGCAGGTATGACGTTGGCGGCTGGGCCATCTTTGTGTCCCTGGTCATCGGCATGTTCAGCATGGCCAAGCCGGCCGCGCCGGCCACGCAGTGAGCTGGGCTGGCACAAGGGGGGGGGGGGGGGGGACCCAGCGCAACCTGCGCTTCGGTTGCGCCTAGCAGACAGAGAGGGTTGCGAGTGCATGTAAGTATGCCCGGGCGGCCTGCAGCTGACCGCGCAGCCCTCCGCATGGCGGTGCGGCTCTGGCTGGTGCGGCGCCTTCGCTTCCACCCCCTGTGCGATGCCCTCACCATCGCACACCCAGCTGCCTGCCCCGCTTCCGTGCGTACAGTCTGGAAGCACACCCTGGGCATGATTGTCGGAGTATAGATATATGAAAATACAGTATAATCAAGCACCGGATTGTTGCCGCGATGAGGTATACGATGGCGGGGCACAGACATGACCTAATGCATCATCATCATCAGCACCCGCCCCAATAAACGGAGCTTTCCCCTGCCATGTGATGTAGAGACGTCTTATTGTCGCAGTATCAATATGAGTTCGTCATCAACAATCGTCGGATCACAGTGCTCGTACTTGTTCCAATTTACCACGGGTTGTTGTACTCGTCGACGACACAGGTACCAGTACTACCCGACTTACGACTAAAATACCATACTCTCATCCACGTACCTGTACAGATATGCTCGTATATATATACACCCCTACACATAAGTTTGGGGTCCCTTTTCGGCAGTCTCAAGACTTCAGAAGTCTAGGGTACCTGAACGTAGGGCATATGAGATGAAACCCTGGAATCTTAGAGGGTTTTATAAAACCTGCATGACGAGTGGCTCAGACCGAGGCTTAAAGACCTTTGACTAGGGAATCACGCTGCACTTGGTGCGTGGATATGCGTCGCCTGCAACTGCACCAAAACCGGGGTCGGTATCACGCACACGCCGACGCGCGTGAATAGACAACCAAACGGCGGGATGGCCATGAACGCGTGAGGAAACACATTGGCGAGGGGCTCGGGTGCATTTGGTTGGGGTGCAGCCGTGTGGGCGGCGGCCAGTACAGGTCGCGTTGCGATACTGGCGTGGCATCAGTGTCGGCCACGCGCAGCAACACCCCCTTCGCTTTAAAACGCTATAACTTCTCAGGGTTTGCTCGGAAAATTGTTTTAAAAATACCACGCGATTCCTCGTTCAAATCTGCGTCGAAACCAATCTTTCAAAATCCAAAATTCGATTTTTTGGGGCCCCGGAAAAAAATCCCCAAAGATGATCATCCAAGTTGCCCCTCACTGCCTTGTGTGCCCACCCATGTCGGGCGCGTGGCTTTGCGCCAAGTGCGTGTCTAAGCCCCATACTCGGCTGTGCGAGAGCGTTATGTGTGTGGATGACCACGAATCACCAACACTTGGCATGTGCCGCCTCCTAGCGATACACACATCTACCAGCCAAAATGCCATTTTCCACAGCATTTTTCAAGGAATTTCACATTAATTAAAGTCCACGCCCCTACCGCGCCACCCCGCCCACGAAACGGTGCAACTGGTATTCCACCACGCGCCCCCATAGTAGAGCATTGCCCTGCACCAAGGGGGCCATCGAGCGCCTCTCCTACGTGCGTTCGCCACAGAAACAGCAGCATTTTCACCCCGAAACTGCTCCCCACAGTGGCCAACTTGTCGTTGGGGTGTCACGTCGTGCCTATAGCGACATGCTTTCAGTGGCCTACACGCACGGTGTGTGCAACTTATGCCAAGGGCCGTATCCACCGAGTTTGGTGCGACGAGTGCCGCAATTTCCATAGGTTTGGACGGTTGGCGCAACCCACAACTTTCTGGCGCCAACGCATCATGCACTGATTTCGCGTTTTTGAAAGGGCGCCCACAAATGGTCGTGTTGTCGCGCGGGTGGGTATAAAGCTCACAATAGGCGTTCGCCCGAACTATTCCCACTGTAGTTAGCATGTATGCACATGCAGCCGGCGTTATCCTCGCCCATGCATGCGCTTTGCGATCGAAAATGCAAAACCCGGACTTATGTGGAGGGGTGTATATATATACACATATATGTATATTTATATATATATTTATATATAAGATATATAAATGGCAAACCCGATAGTACTACATGTTGACCTGTGGACCGCTTTGAGACCGGGGGTTATTATGATGGCCTAATAAAAGGGAAGGATTGGGATGTTTTGAAACGGGTAGACCATGGAGCGAGTTGGGTGTATTTTCATGGATGCTCGGTGCATGCCGGCTTCAGCCACATAACTGCCGTCTCACGTACGTATCAGGTCGGGGCATGTCTTGTGCCATTGTTGTATTGTGGGAGGTTGTGCTGCACCGCGGTGCATTGTTGCACGTGCAGCCGCAGCGGCAACACGGGTTGGTGCTGGTATAAAGCACGTGTGTGCGGTCGCCTTGGTGCCTGGGTTGATGCCACACACATGTTCAAGCGTTGGCTGGCAGAGCTCAAATACATGCACCGCCTCATTGCCGGGCCGATGATACCGTCAGCCATCGCCATTGGGGACAGCGATAGCGCAGGACTCGTGGCCGCATCATGTGCCATGCCGGTCATGAACAAGTCCCGCGCCGGCATGTTATCAGCACCATGAATCATGAACCAGCATCAGCGCCGGCATCGTCACGTGGCATTTCATCATGTGCATGTTCCGGTACTGTGCATTGGTTTTGTTGCCAGTACTGGAGGCTTCGTAGGGCGGAAATTGGGCGGAAATCGGACTTCAGGAGGATCCCAAATTAAACGACAACATCCAACGAAATAACACGTGACAGAGCTACGAAAGTGGTGCGAAGCAGCACCAACGGCAAACGCTCTACGGCTGGCACCAGTTCGTAACTATGCGGGGTCCCGGGGCAGAGGACGCGCGCCTCTAGGAGCGACACCGGCGCCCTTGATGGTGCCCTCCACCGCGTCTGCCAGTGCCTTCTAGTGGCACCATGTGTACTGCAGCAGCACGTTGTCCGCCTTTGCACCAAATCAACCGACTACATCCAACGAATAACATGCGGCAGAGGGAAGGAGGTGGCCCTAAGCAGCCCTGACGGCAAATGGTATACATCTGGCACGGGTCTGTAACTACGGGTGCGTTGGCGCCCCGCATGGAGAGAGATCATCGAGTCATCGTGTGAGCGCACTGCGTAGACATGTAGCGCCCGTCGTTGGGTTCGCCGTGGACTTCCGCTGCAGCCCTCCCCGCCTAACGGGCAGGGTAGCCACGCCACGCACACGTATGGTGATCACGCGGGCGCGCGGGCGGTGCACCGCCCATCGCGTTTGAGGCTACGGCAGGCCGGGCGCCGCCCCTTGCCGCTGAAGTGTCGTCAGGTTGTCCACTCGCGCAGGCTTGTAGGTATGGGCGCCGGCTAGCATGCGGCTGGTGTAGCTCTGCGCCTGCTTCGTGCCGAGCAGCCCCCTCTCGCCGAGGGCCACCGTCATCTGCGGCAGGCAGGCGCGCCACAAGGCAGGCTATCAGTCAGCTGCACAGCGCACTGCATGTTCTGGAGCATACACACATTTGCCCTCCAACAGTGTACATATAGTGAGGAGCAAAGGACACAACTATTATCAGCAACTTGATGATACGGTTATCATTTATATTGCATTCTTCATACACTAGCAGATGACTATGGCATTTCCCCATCAACATACCGTATGAGGTTCTTGTCTTTCAGTGCAACTTGTATATGTATGGTACTGCAGAATATATTTGAGACATAATCATCATTAATTGGAATCAAATTTCGGCATAGAAAAAGATTGCCTTCATTAAAGCTTTCTCAAGCTGCGAGGTGGACGTCTTTATCGTCGTATTTGGCGTCGGGACATTTCGCAACCAAAGACGCCATGGTATCAGGGATTCAAGCCATTAATTACATGCACCTGGGACACAGTGATTACGTAAAAGAAATACAAAAGTCAGCAGACGTAGCGACTAATACCAGTGATACCGGTCCGCGGGCCTGAAAATAATAATCAAATGTTTTGCTGCCCCGCGTCGGGGATTCCGTGTGGTATTAGTGGTAAATTCGAAAATGTTTCACCGGTTTTAGTACAGAGTTTGGTCGCGGATGGGGGGGGGGGGGGGGGGTGTCCAATAAAATGCGATTCATCCGCAGACAGTTTGTGATTGTACGATACTAAGATATGAGATGCGAAATTCACCGTTTATCCCCCCCCCCCCCCCCCCCCCCCCCCCGCGCCGGATATGTTTTACTCGAGGTTCAAGTCGGCGTACGATAGAAGTCGAGGTTCTATCGTCTTGCGACTTCACCTTGAAGCGCTGGTCCTTGAACAGGTGCTCGTCGGTGAAGCCGTTGGCGCAGGCAAAGACGGCGGGCGAGGAGCTGTCCTCCGCCGCTGAGGACGAGGTCGGCTGCAGCAGGCGCGCCGGGTCGCGCTCCGCGTCCACGGCCACCTGCGCCCGCAGCGCATCCAGCCGGCGCTCCTGCTCCGCGCGCTCCCGCTCCTGCTCATGCTGCTTGCGCTGCGCCGGCCAGCGCAGGCGAGACGCGTCAGACAGCCCGGCCGCGGACTGAAGCCCCGGCCCCCGGCTCCGTCGGTGTCGATGCGATGCGGGGCGCGCAGACACGCCCTTTAAACAGCGTTTTGGCCGATGCAGCCACTGTCAACTCATCCAAGAGCCCGTCTAAACCGGTACCGGTATGAGCAGTAGCCCTGAAGCAAATTCAGGCTACCATGACAGGATCCGACCCACTTCCAACTTTTTACGTACGATCAACAACGGAACCCACTGTTACTTACGAAGTGCGGCAAAACATCAGTCGATCGATACATGTTGCACCCGCTCCCGCTCCCCTCGACTCGGATGTCTAGGGGGCCGGCCCTCTGTGACCCTGTGCATGAAGTCTAGATGGACGCCCGCCGGAAAACGAGAAGAAATGAATTAAGAATGGAACCGATGCCAATGGGATCAGGTTCCCAAAGCCGTTGCCATCAACCACCACCATGTTTAAGCACTTGTCACGTACCGTAGTATCCTCGCTATATATCGAGGTGTCTACCTAATCTCAACAAACCGCACTTTTTGGGGAATACATCAGAATACGCAGCGCGTGTCTTATTCGATAAAGCGAACCGGTCTTCATTCTTGTATCACCCCCGGATCCACGATAAATGGCACATTTCGGACGGGACTGTTATTCGAATCTGGCCACCCTCCAAGGGACCTAACATTACCGCCGTGCATGTGAGAAACAAACACATGTAGACAATCGACGATAAAACTACGGAGAGGCAAGGAGGAGGAGGGGGGCAATGAGGGAGAGGGAAGGGGTGTGGATAAGGAGTAGCGAGCGGGCTCAATACCTGAAATAACTAAATTACTTCGAAGATAATTCGGTAAGTATCTTAACAGTTGGGAAAAGGAGTCCCAAGCACTCCTCCCCCCCCCCCCCCCCCCACCTGCTACATCTTCTCCAACCGGGCCCCGCTCACCTCCTGCTCCTCCAGCTTCATCTCCCACAGCACCGCCCGGTAGTCCACCCGCTCGCGGTTGGCCTCCGCCTGCACGGCCGCGTGCGCTGCCTCGCCGGCCGCCCGGGCCGCCGCCTCCTCCCGCTCCCCCTCCGCCAGCCGCATGTTCTCCTCCCTGCGCACCAACCGGTCCCCACGATCAGCCGCCATCATCCGCGGCCTGCACAGCAGATGGACAAGGCATTCCAATGCCAAACCATGGCAGGCAACTCCACCCCCCTTATCGGACCAGAACTTTGCCATCCCTATGTCACCCACTACCAGGTGGGCACTGACACCCGCGCCGGTTGGGCTGGGTGGGCGTCAACACATGAGCCGGGGGCATTGAGGGTAACGATTGGACATGCGCATGGCGGCAATGGCTGCAGGGCATGCCGCACGGGGAGACACTGTGCGCCAGAGTGGCTGGACCGCCAGTAGTGGGGCCTCTAGAGGCGGCCAACCGGGGCCGGCTACGGCGCATGTGCGCAGACTGGCACATGCAGGTGGGAAATGCAATGCCGCGATAGGATGATCCCAATACGCACTTCCGGTACGTGTTACCAGCCTGAACCGTCGCTGCTGCCCTTATCATCAACGAGACCAGAGCCACTCTCCTTTAAGCTACACTTGACATTGTCAAATGACCAGCCGCATGGCGTCCTCCCAGCAGGGCGCTGGCGCGCGCAGCCCGAGCGCACCTGTACTGCGAGATGAGCTGCTTCTTCTGCTCCATCTCCCTCTGGCGCTGCGCCAGCCGCTTGGCCTCCCGCGCCGCGGCCTCCGCCTCGAGGCGCGCCCGCTCCTCCGCGACGGCGGCCTGCTCCGCGGCCCTGATTGCCGCCAGCAGGGCACGCAGGGCTCAGCCCCCGTGATCGACTGCCGGCTGCCGCACCATCATGTGGCGGTGACTTGTCCACATTCACCATCACCGCCACTCCCTGCAGACTGTGATTGTGATTTTACACAGTGTCCTGGGTCCCCCCCCCCCCCCCCCCCCCGCCCCCACCCATTGCTTTCGGACGCCCCAGTTCTTTAACCTCCTTCGTCCACAACTGGGTAATGAGAGCACTGCGAATAGGCACCTGGCCTACCTACAAGATGTCAGATGCCGACGATATTATAGCCGAATGTTCGGACATGCTGCGTGTGAGCCAACTCTGAGGGTGGTGATAAGGGTTTGTATATGGACGAGTCGGCACCCGTGTAAAGTACGGTGCTACGGGGATGTGTCCACGTTGGAGAGCATGTGAAGGGGGGGGCTGTCTGGGAACCCGGCGGTTGCCAGCGATGCATGCTCGCATGCTGGGTGCCCTGCCGATACGGCACTAACGCCGCCCCCCAGGGTGTCTACCCGAGTCCTCAGACGGCCACGCTGTACTTATTGCTGTCTTGCCTATAGAGAGGGAAACAATGGTTCCAGGGGGAAAAAGCAAGGACCCCTCCCCCCCTCCCTTTCTTCCCCCCATGAATTTGGCGCCTCACAAAACAACATCATGTCCCGAGTCGCCCTAGCACACGAACGTGCCGCGGCGCCTGTGATCGCAGAGGACTCGGCGTGGCGTTTCGAGTAGTGCATTTCCTGCAGCGGTCTTGGGCTGAAATAACGGAGCGCCACAACTGGACGGCGTCCTGAGATGTCACGACTTGGCGAGCTATATGGATTACATTATATTAGATAGATCAGATTGGATTAGATTGCAGTAGATCATATTATATTGCATTAGATTATGTTGAATTGGATTAGATTAGATTAGATTAGTTTAGTTTAGTTTAGTTTAGTTTAGTTTAGATTAGATTAGATTAGATTAGATTAGATTAGTTTAGTTTAGATTAGTTTAGATTAGATTAGATTAGATTAGATTAGATTAGATCAGATCAGATCAGATTAGATTAGTTTAGTTTAGTTTAGTTTAGATTAGATTAGATTAGATTAGATTAGATTAGATTAGATTAGTTTAGTTTAGATTAGATTAGTTTAGATTAGATTAGATTAGATTAGATTAGATTAGATCAGATTTGATTTGATTAGATTAGATTAGATTAGATTAGATTAGATTAGATTAGATCAAATTAGATTAGATTAGATTAGATTAGATTAGATTAGATTAGATTAGATTAGATTAGATTAGATTAGATTAGATTTGATTTGATTTGATTTGATTTGATTTGATTTGATTAGATTAGATTAGATTAGATTAGATTAGGTTAGGTTAGGTTAGGTTAGGTTAGATTAGGTTAGATTAGATTATGTTTTGACTACTTTACTAGTGGGTGGCTTTGATTCAGGAAGGGGGGGGGGGGGGGGGGGGGGGGGGGGGGGCGCACTTGGCTTCCTGCAGCGCTGCCAGCTCCGCTCGCAGCGCCTCCTGCGCCGCCTCCCACTTGAGCAGCTCCGCCGCGCTGCGCGCCTGCGTGGCCTCCAGCATGGCAGAGCGCTGCAGCATGCCCCGCACCGCGCCCAGCAGCTGCTTCCGCTCGCGCAGCCACGCCTCGCGCAGCGTCTTCCGCCGGTCCAGCATCAGCTTGCGCTGCAGGAACCTGCCGGGCGAGCACGCCCGGGGTTGGGCAGTGAGCCAGCGTAGGCCCGTCAGCAGCGGGAAGAAGCACCGGTATCATATCCACGCTTTGGGTGCCCATATGTATATCCTTGTTTTGAACCCACGCCGGAAACGATTTGTTCAATTTTCAGAATACACCACAAACGTCGCACGCTGTACGCGACTTCTACCCCGAGCAAAACAATTGCTTATTTTGGGGGGGGGCGCAATCCCAACTTGGTATGGGATGGGATGCCTGTGATGCTGCCGACGACTTCTATTCCGGCGGCGGCGGCGGCGGGGGGGGGGGGGGGGGGGGGGGGGGGGTTGGTGCTGGCGATAATGAATGGTCGCTATCTAATTGTGGTCCTCAGGTGGGGACTTCCGCACATGGGTGTGGAGGTGCTTTCAGCTCTAAAGAGGGCACTATTTACTCCAATTCACCGACAGTCGGAGACGGCCGCCCCAGTCGACACATTTAACGCGATTTGGACGGCTGAGGAGGGGGGGATAGTATAAACCAATTTTATCAACCGGCGACCATGCTTTGAGTTCGCTCCACATCCTCGTCTTGTCTTGTCACCCCCTTGGGTAGAAGAATGGGAAAACTAAATTTGTTCGTACATTGCACTACGCCCATGGAAGGGAATGCTTTAAAAACGCTTCAGATGGGGGTGCGCGCCAGGGGGGGGGGGGGGAGAGAGCATGTTACATGTCACTGCACCCAAATTTCAGGATGATGACATGCTGCAGGTATACCGGTTGTGGGCGTTGTAATGAGAAGAACAATGCAACTAAGACCCCGCCCTACCCGGTGCCTGCGAGAGGTCGAATGTAGGTGCAATTACAGCGGATCAAATACTCTCATTGTGTTAATGCAAGCCCAATATGAGGGTTCTAATACAGGTCCTGATGGGGGAGTTGACGCCCGTGGGGAAGGCGTGGCGAGACGGGGCAGGCGCGTTGGCGCGCACCAGTCGTCGTGCTCCAGGAGCTCCCGCATGCTGCGGCCTGGGAGCATCACGGCGATGCGCTTCAGGTACGCCTCGCGCCCCGCGCCGCCCGCCGCCACGACTGCCTCCGCCCGCTCGCGGACAAAGGCCGAGTGCTCCTCCGCCGGCCAGCCCCCGGTCGGGCGGTGCAGCCCCTGCACAGAGCAGAGCGCACAGCCACCGGCGCGGGGGCGCACCGCGTCAGCCTCCCTTGCCGTGAGCAGTGCTGCGGAGGGTTAGGGCTCTAGAGCAGCTGCAGGCACCCCTGCTGGCTCTAGACAAGCCGGCACAGCGCCCGCCTACCCCCCCCCCCTCCCCCTCCCCCAATCCGCCGCGCCCGCTGCGAAAGCCAAACTTGCGTGCGGAGCCGTCTCAGGATGGCATGTCGGCACACTGTCGATACCTAACGTCCAACCGTTGCGTAGAGGAGCGAGCGCCTGCCGCCACTGCGACTCTGCGACTCTGCGGCGGGCTTTATCGGATTGCTGTGCGAATGGGTAGCGGTACTCGAGTACTGCCGGATAAGAGGAGGGGTTAAGAGACTGAGGCGGCCCACCACGCATCTGGACGGGCAGGCTGCTGAGGCGCTGTAGGACATGCTGCTGCAGAGGGCAAGGGCCCGCGCCGGGAGTCGGTACACCATATCCGGACGAGAGGCATCAAGGGGACCCCACAAAAGAGCGACACAGGTGTCTACACAATGAATCGACAGACATGAGCTGCAACTTGGTACACGGTTTCAAGATAATCAAGGCACAGTCCGAGCTTTCACCAGGGAATTGGCGCTCATTGCTGGATGCACTGGGCACATCCACCCAGGCCTTGGCATCACACTGAATACATTGCCAGCTAGGCAGACAAAGCAGTGACACATGAACAGATATGGTGCCGGCAAAAACCGCGGCCCAGGAGCCACTGACATTGGTACGTGCCGAGACTCGGCGGCTAGACCCGGTGGCGAGGTGTGTCACTGAGCCTCTCCTGATGTGCTCGACCTATTCCAACAGCCCTGAATGCATCATGCCAGGACGATTGATGATCCAGCCCCTAATCCTGATGTGGGATGTTGGCTCCTTCAGACCAAAGAGGAAAGAGGTGGGGGGGGGGGGGGGGGGGGGGTAGGCAGGTAGGCACCTGCTCGGAGGTGTTGAATTCGATCTGCCAGTTGTCCATGCGCGCGCCATACTTGGCCTCCAGCGCCTGGCAAGCCTCCCGCGCCTGCGTCCTGAGAGTCGGGCACGCATTCCGCCATCAGCTCCCCCCTCCCCCCCCCCCCCCCCCCCCCCCCTTCCCCCCAAACTTCCCACGTTGTGCCTAAACCCACCAGGCAGCCAGGCGCTTTGGACCCGCGCTCAGCACTGCATGCACCGCCGATGCATGTATGCAATGATTTGATGCCTGATACCGGCCATCCTGTTCCTTACGTAAAGGGGCGCCGCTTGCGATGACACACTGCCACTTGTAACCAGCATGGGCATGACAGGAGGCACATCGCCATGCTGGGCGTCATGCTATATCGCCATGTGTGGGGTTGATGCACTAATGGGAGGGGGGCGCCCACCGCGCGTCCTGGCTTGCGTCCATGTACTTGCGCAACAGCTGCTGCACCTCCCCGATGTGCGCCAGCCCATGCAGCGGGTCGTTATCTGCGCCGTTGCCAAGCACGGAGGGCCAGTCCCGGCGCAGGTCCTCCTGCAGCGCGGCGGCCTCCTGTGCGGCCGCGCCACGTGTGCGCAGGTTAACCTTGGGAGCGGCAAAAAACAGGGAGGCAGAAGCTCCAAAACCATTTGCGATTATCGCACAACGTCACTGGACGTTACTCGATGCGCAGATCAATTCGATCTATCTACTATAAATACAGATTTAACTGCATGAATAGCAATGGAGATGCTGCCATGAGCCCAGCTCCCAAAGTGCAGCAAGGCAGGAGGGGGCGGGGCGCGGTGCCCCCACCTCCCCCAGCTCCTGCACTTGCTGCTCGTACTCCGAGCGTGTAAAGTACAGGCTATCTCGTGCCATCTCCAGGTCCGCAACCGCGCCGTGGCCCTCCCGCCTAGAGGCAGCATTTCCAGCCACCGCGGCCATCTCGCGCAGCTCTGCCACCTGCAGGCCACACAGCAAGCCATGACTCCTCAGACCCCCCCTCCCTCCCTCCCCCGTACCTCTCCTGTCAAGGAAGCCATGCCACAGCCCGCCCCACCTCGTCCATCAGCTGGTGGGCCGCCAGGCTGCTGCGGTACTTGGAGTGCTCATAGAACTCTGCGCACTGCGCAATGTCCTCGCCCACATGACAGCGACTCTCCGACAGGTCCGACATCGTGTGCAGCAGGTCCCGCTCCGCCGCGATGCTGCGCGCAGTCACGCCAGGGGACGCGGGTCATGGTCAGTGCGGAGCGCGGGTCAGGTCCGACTAAGCCGGCTTGCGGCTCAGCGTGCATGCTGCACCTGTTCATGCGCGAGCGAGACAGACGAGGAGAAACCACGGACGTGGTGGGGATGGTGAGGAAGTCGGGGGGGGGGGGGGGGGGGGGGGGGGGGGGGTCGCTCACAACTCCTCTCGCAGCCGCTCGCGGTTGGCGAGCCACTGCTTCTTCGCGTTGCCTTTGGTCTCCCGCGTGCGCTGGTCCTTGACGAAACTCTTGATTTTGTTCATCTGGCATGAGCGGGCCAGGAGGGCCGAGTTGGTCAGGCAGATTTGGGAGTGAGTGAGCCACCCTGCCGTCAGCGTGGGTTGGCAATGGCACTCGCGCGCGAGAAAGCGCGCGGGGAGGGGGGGGGGGCTGCGGCCGAGCCTTGCTGACGGGTCACGAGAGTCGCCAGGTGGGCGCTTCTCACCTTCGCCAGGATGGCGTCCCCTCCGTCGCGCACCTCCTGCGGCACGCCCTCCGGCGCGACACCCGGCCCCTTGGCCCGGAAGCTGCGGAGCACCTTGAGGTCGCCACGCGCGCCGCGCGACATGACGACGCGCTATGTCCCTCAGACGTTCAGCAGTTTGAATACGGAATTCCGCACGGGATTGCGGAAATGCGCACATGTACTGACTGTGCGGCGACTCATCAGGAGCTGGGACGTCGCTGGCGTGAAAGTGCCCCGTGCACGCACTGGGTGAGGTCGTCCATGGGGCGGAGCGCATGGGCGCGGTGAGACGCGGCTGGGCGGTGCGGGGAACGCCGCGGAACGCCTCGGCCTGCCGCCTGGGGCGAGGACAATATTGCGTGACGCGCGCCCTCGTAGGGCGCAGACACACCGACAAAATCAGCGACTAAAACAGCAGCGCGCAAACATCATCATTTGCTATAACATCTGGTGACAAACGACGAAGGTTGTTCCGAAGTTGCGACCATGCATGACCGAAAGTTGGCGGCGGTAGTGTAGTGCTGCTGACGCGCGAAGACGACGACCAGCGAGCAAAATTCTAATCGTCCGCGTTGTATATTATATAATCCATATATATTCCTTTTATTTATCCTAATAATATATCATAATCCTTATGTAGTAATAAAGTAATAAGTACTGCTCCTGCTGTGACCACGAAGTCGCTACAGAAGGCCACAAAAGTCTGCATGTTTTTACGGGCGGTGTGGTTTCGGTTGCTGATGGGCAGCTTCTAGTCGTTCAACCCACGCATAACCCACGCCGTTGCGGTCATGCATATCGCGTGGGAACTCATGAAACAATGGCGTGCACATGGTGTGCTAGGGTCAACAATAAATGTGACGACGGTGTGCGCCACAGTGCGCGCAAGGCACCCTTTCATGACATGCAATATCATGGTAACATGAGTTGAAAAACGACGCACGGGGTTGTGGCCGGTTTTTTTGTTTAGCGTAGACTGCACGCGCCGCGGCATATGAACAATTGAACATTAATAACCGTGTTTTTTCTCGTCCCATGGTCGTTGAGGTACATGTGGTAGCAAGCTACTCGATCCGACATGCCGCTTGGCGCATAGTTTAGCATCGTATACAGTCAATAACTAGTAATAACAGGGTAATTGCCTGCGGGTATGCGACATTTGCAAGCTGGATTATTCGCCATGCAAAGAGCATTTATCTTGTTGCAATCGCGCGGGAATTCATAAAATTTCTTTTTCGCGTTTTATCATAATTTAGATCTGAGTATAGCGGGCTTGGAAGGCCGCGAGCAACGCTTTCTAGATCACTCAATGGCACCTCAGCAAGCCGATAAAACGTCACGAAATTCGATGGTATATGTCAAACTACCCCCCCCCCCCCACTATGCTACGCCAGCCAGTCATTTCAATCATTGTGGGTGAGGCACCCGCCGCCGCCGCCAGACAACGGCCCACCAAGAGCGGAGGTCGGATCATGGGTGCGGGAGGCCCGGTGGGCGGCGGCACCACCCCGCCCACCTCCACATGGCGGTGGGCGCTCGTAACCCTCAGGACCGGTGCCCCCGCCGCTGGGGTCTAGCTAGGTTATTGCCGGAAGTTGCCAATCATCGGTTTGCGCGACGACAATGAGCCCTACGGGCGGGGGCTTCTGAAATAATGCTCGGACTCCCGGTGGCGCCCGCTGGCGCCTCTGCTAGGTTGCAGCCATGTATACGCCGGGGGTTCTTTCGAATAATTCATGTACGAGCATGGTCTAGCGTTGGCCTCTCCAAGATCCGCGTACTATTAGGCGGGGGGGGGGGGGGGGGGGGAGGGGGGGGAGGTGTATGTACAAATCGAAGGGGGCCAACCTAGTCGCGAGGGTTGTAGTTCGAAAGAAAATTGTTTTCTCGTATTTCGGTACGACCTGCGACTAATAATAACATGCAATCATCGTGGCCATCAAAGGGCTGCACGCTACGCACTATTCATAGCGGAGACCATATGCGGGTTCGTGCCGCCGGGCTGTAAGACAGCTGGCATGTTTAGCATCAAAGACCAAGCGGGAATAAAGTTGTAAGAAATTTCAAATTTCAAATAACATGTGCAAATGTCGGGGCTGACGGCGACTCAGGGTAGTTGACAATAGCCGGAGTGCCATGAGGGAGGCCAAGAAGCGGGTGGAGTCCGTTGACGGCAAATAGCCCGGTCTGACTCGTTTGGCTGGACGGGCGGGCAAGGCGCGTCGCGGCGGCAGCAAGCGGAGCGCACGCGAGCATGACCGGCCTGCCAGCCACGGAAATGGGGGGAGGGGGGTGCTTTCCATCTTGGCTGGGGCATTACCGAGGACTCACAGCTCAGGCGGGCGAGATGGCGGCAGCGGCGGCGGACCACCGCCGAGGCAAGCAAACCACCGCCACAGCCGGGGCGGTGATTGGGCGATTTGCGCCGCGATCTGCGAGATGTTTCAGCGATGGCGGGGGCAGTTGGAGCCAAGACGCACGTAGTAGTAAAGTTGCGCAGTTCCATGAGATGACTAATGTGTGCAAAGCGCACTTGGGGGCAAAGAGGGGGGGGGGGGGGATACGGCATTAGCAATCCCCGTACTGCAAAGTATAATAGCGGTCGTCGTCCGTATTGGCGATTACCTACAAATATCGAAGAAAATTAAAAAAACTAATGAAATGCTCACAGAGAGGTGGCGAGGACGACACGCCTCCGATTTCACATGAATTAGGAACTAGGCCTTCAGAGTACTTCACGCCACGCGCTTCAATGAGTGGACCCTATGCGGGTTCGTGCGGTCGGGCTGTGAGAAAGCTTGCTGCCCGGTTCGCCCGGAATTAAGTTGCAAGAAAGTTCAAATTCCGGTGTTGGTGGGGGCGCATGCGTGATGCCACTACACGCAAAGCTCCCATACGCGAGGTCCTCCTGGATGAGAATCTTCATGTCGCGTCGACTCCGTATCTTCATCATTATTTTCGCGGCTCTTCAGCATTCTTTGATATCATATGGCATGTATGATAATATGCGCGCGGACATGTGAGTTTAGTCGTGAAATTGTAGGTTGTTGAGGGGGCGAGCCCGCGCTTAGCCCACGGCGCGGGTGATAAAAGTACCGCCCCCTGTGAAATCGGAAGCACTTTGTATAAAATACTTACACCCAGCGAGGCGCAGCCAACGGCGCTTATTCATCGTGCGTCTTGCCGCTAGGAATATTATGAGATTAAAAGGTGTGAAGAATTGTCCGCATTGTTGGCACACTACTATCATATGGAAATGCCTATGCATATTGCAACGGTGGCATGCATTGATTGGGCTCAAACTTGCTCGTCGCACATGCCAAGCATATGTTCACCCACCACATAAAGCGCGCGCGGACACATGCGGCGGATAGGAGCAAAGCTACACCACTAGCAACATGTTGCTCCTCTGTGCGTTGAGCGTGTTTCGTTCGGACTTTCAGGGGCTCTAGCCTTGTGCCAAATAATAATGTAGTCATCACCGAAAAAACATTCACAAGTGCAATAACTGGACGAAGCGGCGTGCTCCTTGGCGTAGGATGCGAGACTTGCATAGCCTCGTAGCCCCATGGCTTGGGTATCAAGGCGAAGATACGCGCGGATTCTTTGGGCAGACTTATTGTTGACGGGTGTACAACGAGTACGACGCCGCCTATTCTCTTAGCTATCATATACGACGACGACGACAACGTCTCGTCGGATTTATTTGTGTTCATTTTGCCTTATTCGTGTCAAAGTTTACTTGTTGAAGTTTCCACGTAACATTTTTATGTTTTCTTTAGTTTAGTTATAATGTATAGTTGTTTGCTATTAATGACATAAGCATGGCTCACCTACCCATAGTTGCCGCTGTACTGACCAGTAGTAGTAATGTAGAACAGAACCCTTCGCGCGGCCATATTGCATTTTAATGCCGCCCTGCTCTGGCTCCGTTGATAACGCAGGCCGTGAATCAAAATTAAACAATAACGCAGCTTTGCGCTGTGTGCATCCGGTCACAATGCGTACATCCACATCAGCGCATTTCTATGATGCCTGATACCATATACCCAGGACGCAGCTGCCCTCAGACGAGTTGGCCCTCAAGGACGTGCCGCTTCCTGCACTCAGCATTAAGGTGCCGCCGTCGCAGTAATAAGAACATTGCGAATAAGAGCATGCCGTACCTGCCAGAGGTCGGAGAGGGACGAAAATATAATACCAGAACTGCTATGAAGTAACTTGACAGTTGAATCAGCGATGCGTCGATTTTTCAGAAAATTTTAAAGGAACGGGTTCTATATCACTGGCCTACAATTCCATGAATTGCATCGCCAGCGCTTTGAAGTAGCGACTAGGAACTCGCGTGTGGCTTGCATAGAAGTCATATCAGGCGCAGCGTTTCGAGCGGCGGCTCCACAGGATTATAGTACTTAGTAGTACATGTCAGTAGATAAGCGCTTGCGACGACTAGCGAGTACCATTTTTTTCCCATTAATACCAGCAGCAGCGAGTAGGGTAGCGAGTACCAGTAGCGGGCTCCACCAGATTATAGTACTTAGTAGTATATGTCAGCGGATAAGCGCTTGTGACGACTAGCGAGTACCATTTTTTTTACTCCAAAAAAGCCAGCCTCCCCCGACCCCCAGCCTCTGGCTGTGGCGTGGCCGGTGGGGGTTCAGCACCGTGGGGCGTCCTCTGGCCCCTCCAGGCCCCTCTGCTAGGGGGTCTCCCGTGGGGGTCGCGGTCCCGGCGGGGGCGGCGGTGGTGGTGGGCGCGATGGCGCGGGTGCAGTCGTCGACGCCCGGCGGGGGCGTTGACTGGCAATTCCGGTGTTGCGATGGCGGCTGCGGACGCACCTACCGGCGGCCAGCCCCCTTGTGCACGCACGTGAACCACGGGATGGAGTCCGACGACCCGGAGGTAGCTGCCATGCACCTCGCCTACGCTACGACTTTCGACCCTTCTGTGTATCTGCGGTGCGTCCCACGAGACGGCTGCCCGCGCTCGGGCCACCACGTGTTCCATGGCGCGCAAGCGGCGGCCCGTGCCGCCACCTGCCAGTTCTGCAGCCCCCCTCCTCCCACGGCTCCGCCCCCCGGTGTGGCTCTCCCGGCGTCGGCAGCTGGCGTGCGGGCGCTGCAGGCCAGCACGCGCCGGCTCCTGCCTCAGCCGCTCATGATGCCGCTCTCGCGGCCACCGCTCGGTGGTGCGCTACCAGCGATGTCTACCGCAAGATGCCCCGTACGCCGCTGCGGGGCACGGCTGTCGGCGTCTGTCCCGCAGCTCGGCCTGTCCTCTTCCCCCTGCTAGACCGTACGCTGGCCTATGCTGACCGCTTCCCTCCTACCGACGACCGGTCGTACGGGGCCGAAGGCGCTGTCTGCGTATTTGCGGGGCTACTACTGCGACCCTACCCATCCAGCAGCCCCGCAGTTGTGCGGAAATTGGCGGAGCGGCGAGTGCGGCTGTGGGAGGCAGGGGATGCTGTGCGCGCCGGCTTCTCGGTGTGCGGGATGCAGCAACTGTGGCGCGAATCGCGGGATGGCAGCGAGTTACATAATTACCAGATGGAGGCGGGTGAGCTGCCGACGACCACATCTCGGAGTGCCCGCCGACGGAAGCGCCGGCGATCTGCGAGGGCGCGGGCGGCTGCTGCTGAGGCTGCGGAAGGGGGCGCCGATGCTGCGGGTGATGGGGTGCCGCCGGCGGTGGTGGATGCTCACCGCCGGGCGGCGAAACTCACCGCTGTGCAGGAGCTGCGCCGCGCTCGCCAGGCGCTGGACACTGCTGACCTCGGCATGGTGTCTGACGCCGCTGCGGCGCTCCCTGCCCTCGATGCCCTCCATCCGCCTCCCGCTGCCACCAGCCCGGAGTACTCTCCCCCCGAAGAACCGCCGGACCTGCAACGGGCGCCGCCGTCGTGGGGCGACAATGCGGATGAGGTTATGCGGTGGGGGGAGGACCAGCGGCGGGTTCTGCGTCGTGCACCCCGCCTTTCCGCAGGGCATGTGGACTGGTGGCGTTGGGAGCACATCAGGGACCTAGACGTACCTTCATGGCGCCTGTGGGTGAACCGCTGCCTGGCGGGGCGGTGCCACTCGCGCACTGCGGCTTTCTTGGCGAGTGGCTCCGTCTTTGCGCTCCACAAGGACGACCCCGCCGCGCGCGAGGAGCGGGAAAAGAGCGGCGAGCCGCTGCGAGTACGCCCGCTCGGCGTCGGCTCCGTGCTGGTGCGCCTGGCCCCCGCCCACGCTCTGGGGCAAGTGGGTGCGGATGCGCGGGAGGTCATGGGCCCGGTGCAGCGCAGCTTTCAGTCGGGAGCTGGCTGTGAGACGGCGTATATGAGCATGCGGGTGGCGCTGCAACTTTTCGGCGGGCGTGGTACTGGTGGGAAGGGACTACTACTCCTGGATATTCGGAATGCCTTCAATGGGGTATCCCGGGGTGCGATACTTTACGGCTTGCTTCAGCACCCGCGGCTACATGGCCTGATCCCTTTTTTCCAGATGTTGTACGATCGCCCCGGGTTGTATATTATGTAGGAACCCCCGCCTGCGGCGGGGGCGAAAACCCCCGCCTGGGGCGGGGGTTGGGGGGGGGGGGGTCTGGGGGGGGGGCCCCGGCCCCCCCCCAGAAAATTTTTCGAAAGTGCGGTCTCAAACAAGCATTTTCGCTTTAGGATTCGCCATCCTGCATCCCAAAATGCAGATTAAGGCATTAAATTCAGGCTTTCAGCCAAATACGTGTTGTTTAAAAAAAAAACTGGCCACAAGCCGGCCTGGCAGGTTGAACAAGGGTATTGCGTGCATGATCATCCCGCCCTAACTCCAAAAGTTAAACTACCAATTAACTCAATGGTTCATGAATTCCAACCGCGATGTCTCTGTAAGGCGGTTGGTCAACATCTCTGAGAGCAACGACGCATTCCGCCACAAGTTGTTGTCCGTCCTCAAGAAGCGCCACTTGTCAACAGGCTTGACGCGCTGGTAGGTCTTCTGCCCAAAATAGTGATCAAGGGCCTTGGTGATGAACGGGGTGCTGTGGGCACGGTGCGGAGCATTGTAGTCCACGATGCTCTCCTTCGCATACATGTCAAAGATGAGCCCTCTGGTACCTGTGGCATGCTTTGCAACGACACTGCACATGCCCTCGACAACAGCTTCATTGCAAATTTTAAGCACACAATGCACATACATGTACATGAACCCAGGACACAACTTGTAAAAGGCCGGGTCAGTCATGATCTCAGCCTGTATCACTGTTCCGGACACAGTCTCCAAGCCATCCTTGTCATCATGCCACCTATGCTTCACCTGAGGGTGCTCACATTTGAAGGCCTTAACATCCGCAGTCATTTTCAAGGCAAGCGCTTTGCATTGGGAATAGCACTCATCAAACTCAGCAAGCTTAATCTGCCCTTTCTGTACCATCCAATCATGAATAGCGCGTAAGTTTGGGCCAACTTGACCATCAAGGAACGCTTCAAAAGATGCATAAGGCACATGTGATGTGCGAACGAACATGCGCAGGTCGACACATTGCGCCATTCGCTTTATCATTGCCTTTGCTGGGTTACTCTCAAATCGCCGAGTGAAATGGTGAACCACATTCGCGCACCAGTCAGCAACGTCATAGCCAATAGAGTTAAGTGCTTGCTTCGCACGCGATGAGCGTTGAACAGCAGCACGCGATGTGCGTTGGGAATCATGGGTTTCAGCATTACGCGGTGTAGCCGAAGCGCCGGAGCTTGAACTGTTGGACTCGCTATCATCACTACTATCAGTGCTACCACCATCAAGCAGTTCAATATTCAAATCCACACCGATGAATTGGCCACGCTCCAAATGCTCCAGCCGAGTGCCAGGATGGGGTGAGGGTGTGCCCTTTTTCTTTGACGGTGCTGCCTTGCCATGCAAAAATGGGAAGTGTTCCTTAGGGAACCCACGGCCAGCGCGAAGCTCGCTCTCCAAAAATACCAAGCGCTTGACAAACCCTTCCTCGGTCTCAAGTATTTCCCAAGGTAGAACATTTACAGTTTGCATCACCAAGCTCACCGACATGCACAACCGCAACAAGTCTGCCAAGATAACGACGTACGACACCCAATAAAAATTCATCATTTTCCCAAGCAAGGGTTCCAATGTCTGTGCACTTTGCGCATCCGCATCTCGTACAAGCTCTTTCATCAGGGGCAGTAATGTTGCCCAATCGAATGCAAAGCTCTCATAAGTCTTAACTTCCGACTGTGCAAACCTAGTTGTGCAAAACCGTTGTAGTTCACGCCACACAACACCGATATCTTCACCCATTTTTCTTGCTGCCTCGTAAGCTTTGCCATAGCTAAACTTTGAGATAATTGCTGATATGTCTGTAGGTATATCTTTATACCAACTCACGGAGGGCAGGCCACCGACAAGTAGATCGTTTAATGCATTATCCACGCTAGTAGAGCCGTTGCGCTCAAGCCTAGTGTCCTTTAGCACAAGCTCAATGATGTGGGCTTTATCCCAAGCCATCATCAACCATTCCTTCATCGCCTCTACCTCAGGCGAGCCCACCGCGAACTCATGCCCACTTACACTCTTGAGATGTTGAATAGCCAACCAATCAGGGCATTTCAACTTAATATATTGCCCATCAGTTGCACATCCCGTGAATTGTTGAGCTAGTTGCTCACGCGTCAGTCCAAGCTTAAAAGAAAAAGAGTCGTAAAAGTCTCTCATCAAAGCCTCGCCAGTGTGGCCACTAAGCAACCTGTAGTCAAAAAATATTGCTACCAGCTTGCCTTTCTCGAAGGTGATGATACCCATAGCTTGTCCAGTCCTATGCAACTCAGTAACCTTATCGGTGTTCCCAGCAAACACTCTTGGCATATTAGTCACGGGGTCTATCTCTTCCAAAAATGTCTTGAGGTTTTGCAATGTCACTTGGTAGAAAGAGTCAACCATGCCGCGCAGGAAAGCTCTGGAGTGGTTAATCTCCCCCACTAACCCACCATTGAGATAGCAGTCCAACACCTTGCCCTCAAATTGAACATAAGAACTCCCCTCACGGATAGTTTGCAAGGCTAGCCTACCCAAAGTGAGGCCGGAGTTGCGGTGACGTTTAATTCTCTCATTTTCTTGACTAGCTTTTTTCAAAGCCAACTTATGGCTGTGGCTGAGAACATGCGACTTTAGAGTTTGCTTTAGGACCCTAAGTCGCTGGCCGCATTTGAAACGCGCAGAGGAAGAACCCGGCTCAGAGCAAGTAGGACAAGCAATGAAGCACTCCCCAGACTCGTCACGTTCATACTCAAACCCAAGAGTGGCAAGCACCTCTGCCTCGGTAGAGATACCCTTAAGTTTTGAGATGGCTGCGTCAGGAGTAATAGTATCATTTGAAGCACTCGTGGACGTTTTCAAGAGCCGTACTACCTGCTCAGCAACACTGCTTGCCAACCCAGGAAACCCATCCTTAATTTCTGATAGGATTCCCTTCAGGCGGCCTGTAAGATCGCGCCCTTCGGCCTCGGCCCGCGCTGGCTCAGCACCACTCCTTCCGCCAGCGGTAGATGAGGGCCCGGCAGCAGCCTCAACATCGGCTACGGCTGCTGTATGTTCCGGGGCTCGCGGCGTACGGTCGGGCGACTGAGTGGCTGGTATGGGCGCCGAGGGCGTGGGTTCCGGCGAATGCGGACGGGCCTGGGGCGCAGAGTGCTCGGAGGGCTCACCTGCTCGAGCCTGCTTGCTCGCGCGACGAATCTCGTCACCCTCCATGCTCGCCAAGAAACTGCGCTTGGCCACCTCGGCCTTGCGCGCTTTCTCCTTGCACTTGAACTTACCATTCTTGTTGAGCTTGAGATGATCCACGACCTTGTCCCTGCGAGAAAACTCGTGAGGGCAGTGGGGGCAGCGCCACCGATTCGTGTCTGGATCGTGGCGAATATCCTCCAGTCGCCCAGGGCGACCGCCGCCACCGCCCGCCATGCGCGCTGCGCCGATCGAGTGGCGGCGGTCTACTTTCGACAAGTCGCCTGCTAGAGGCGGGGGGGGGGGGGGGGGGGGGGGGGAGGGGTTGCGCCAACGTGTTATGACTGTTGTTCGTAGGCCCGTAGAGATCGCTGTGTGTGCGAGCTGCGACACCCGCTGGGCCTGGCGGGCCCTGGGCTGCGAGGCTGCGACAAGACTGCTGCAACGTTGCTAGTTTTGCTACCCGGTACGCGGCTTATCACGCTGCTCCCCGCCCCCCCCCCCCCCCCCCCCGCGGCCCAGCTGGCGCTTTAACATCATAACGCTACTACCTGCTCCACCTGCAGTTGGACTGCGCCCGGGGGGTGGGACGCTGGGCAGCAAAGCAGAAAGTACTCGGCGTGCTCTTGGACAATGCAACTGGACTGCACGGAGGGGTCTGCAGGCGGAGGGCTCGGTCTGTAGGCCCCAAGCGCAGTCCAGTTTACAAATCCAGGGGGTTCAAATTAGTGTTCAGAGGGGTGTTCAAGGGGGCCAAAAGGCTTCGGGTGTGTATCGGTTTCATTACGCCCTTCAATGGCTGCCTGGGTCGGGGCTCGGCGTGGCGGGACGGGGGGGGAGTGGGGTCCTGGTGGGCCGGGGCCCCGGGGGCCCGCGAGCGGAGTTCGTAGGGTTTTGGCGGTACTTGGCCGGGCCCGGCCACAAATTATATCATAATATTACGAGTACTGTATATAGACTTACTAACTATGTAGGCTAAGTAACTACACACAGCTTGCTATGCGTTGACATATATATTAGCAGGCCCGTCCCGGCGCGGGACTCCTCTCGTGGAATGGTGGATGTTCCTACATAATATACAGTCGCGCGGCTCACTCTCGCCCCCCGCGCCCCCCCCCACCCCCCCCCGGCTCCCCCGTCCTCGAAAACCCCCTGTTTCCCCCAAGGGTTCCGGAGGGCTCCAAAAACCCTCCTGCCCAGCGCATGTCTATACTACATAATATACAGCCCGCAGTGGGGGCAGGTGAACGCCCGCATCTCTCGCGCCCATACCCGTGTACTGTCGCTCCTAGCTCTTGTAACGAAGAGACGCTTTTCCATACCCGACTCCCGTGCGTGGTGGAACCTTGTCTTACAGGCTGTTGCGCCGGACTTTTCCGGAGATTGGTGGTACGCTGTCGACGTACGCATCTCGGTTGACTGCGGGGATGCCTGGCGCGTGGTCGGAGCGCACCCTGAAACGCGGCCACGCTCCTTATCGCAAGATGTTGGGCAACAATCCACCTTGCATCTACACATCTCCGTGGGAGTATCACTGCTTGAGGGCCTGCGTAAAGACCTGGCGACAGGTCTGTGTGTGGGATCCATGCAGCGGGTTCGCCGGCACTGCACACGCTCTCTTCGGGAGGGCCAGGAGGGTGTTCTTGAGCGACGTCAACCCGTCTCGCGTGTCCCACTTCGTCGCGGACGCCTTGTCGCCGGAAACGCACGACAAGGCCGCTGCCATGTGCAAGGAGCCCTTTGTCGTTGTCACGTCGCCTTGGTTCACTCACCTGGATTTGCTCCTACCGTTGCTGGCGGCCTCCAAGGCGGATATCTGCTGCGTGTAGATTCCGAGCACCTACTTGACTCAAGGGCCCCTCCCGCGAATGGACTATCTCGACAGTCTGTTGACAGCGGGTCGTGTACTTATCATCGCGTCAAAGCACCCAAGAAACCCCGACACCAACAGACGCGCCTTGTGGTTGGTCGTCGGAAGAGATTCAGCGACTTTAACGGCGCATCTCTCGGACCACCTCGGCAAGCAGCGTGGGTTCGTGTATGGTCCGTGACAGGGGGGTTCATGCAACGTTAGCTTCACTGCAATAACTCAGTGGGCAATACCTGATTAATCATTGTCATTATCAACTATCATAACAAATCATTTTCGACCGCAGATGATAGTTGAATCGACTGCTGTCCGTCGATTTTACAAACCGCATTTCCTTTGATAGCGCGGCCGGGGCAGCGGGGCGCCAACGCGCCGCGGCCGGGGGCAGCGGGGCGCCAACGCGCGGCGGCCGGGGGCAGCGGGGCGCCAACGCGCGGCGGCCGGGGGCAGCGGGGCGCCAACGCGCGGCGGCCGGGGGCAGCGGGGCGCCAACGCGCGGCGGCCGGGGGCAGCGGGGCGCCAACGCGCGGCGGCCGGGCGCGGCGGCCGGGGCAGCGCGGCGCCAACGCGCGGCGGCCGGGGGCAGCGCGGCGCCAACGCGCGGCGGCCGGGGGCAGCGCGGCGCCAACGCGCGGCGGCCGGGGGCAGCGCGGCGCCAACGCGCGGCGGCCGGGGGCAGCGCGGCGCCAACGCGCGGCGGCCGGGGCAGCGCGGCGCCAACGCGCGGCGGCCGGGGCAGCGCGGCGCCAACGCGCGGCGGCCGGGGCAGCGCGGCGCCAACGCGCGGCGGCCGGGGCAGCGCGGCGCCAACGCGCGGCGGCCGGGGCAGCGCGGCGCCAACTGTAACGGCGCATCCCTCGAAGCACATGAGCAAGTAATGTGGGTTCGCATATGGTCCGTGACATGGGATTCATGCAGCTTTAGACTGGCTTCCATAGCTCACTGGGCAATACCGCTTGTAACACATTGTACTCGCAGAGATGCCGAGTCGCACGTGGGAGTGCGGAGTGCCATTACAAAGTTACGCCTTTTACTAAAGCCACGGCTATTACGATTTGCGGGCACTTGTTCTTGGTTTACGCCTCGCCCTGCGTCCTCTGCCGCCCGCGGCCGGGGAGGCGGAAGGAGATGGAGCCCCCGTACCCGTTGCCGCCCGGAGATTCCCGCGCTGCGGCATGGCGTTCCCTCGACGGCGTTGCGACACGTTCCCGCCGTCTTGGGGCTGCCTCACAAGGGCCGCAGTAGGACCGCGAGGCCGATGCCTGCCTGGACGGTCGCTCATGTCGCCTGCCAGCCTCTCGAGCCGCGTCTTCTCCGTAGGGTCTCGCAGGGCACCCCACAGAAGCTTGTGGGAGCAGATGCCGTACAGCCAGAAGTGCTCGCAGTCGCATCTTGGCCGGCCGTTGTGAAGGGTCACTCGATTCAGGAAGACGAAGTCTCGCTCAATCGCCTCAATCGTCCATCGCGGTCTGCTCCCCACATTTCCGGCCAAGCTGTTGCGGTACTTCAGCACCGCTGGTCTAGTGACGCTGCGAGTGCCGATCTTGAAGGGGTCGCCGACGAGGTACAACGCCCCGTCGACCTCCATGTGGCTTCCCGGTGCATGCAGATAATCAACCGCGAAATGGACGTCCGTCGAGAGCTCCATGCCGAAGGCAGGGTTAATATGCTTGCTGCTGCGCTTGTACGTCTCGTCCTCCAGCCACTTGGGGAAGTGCTTCTCCATGAGGGAGTCGGTGGGGTTGCGCAATCCCTTGGGAAAGGCGTTCTTGGCAGCGTTGTGCCACCCCTCCATGCTGTTATTCATGGCGGGAACACCCACGAAGGTGGAGGCTCTCGACCACCAGTCGAGGTTGGCGCCCAAATAATTGTCCTCGAACCACCGGGCGACTGGGCCCGGGGCTGACCTAGCCATCACTTGCAACAACTTGGTCCCGACAGCCTGTGCATGTTCCTCGGAGCGGCAAGAGTGAATCACCTTCACACACTCTTCGCACACCTTCCACTCGTGCTCTCCTCGGCATACCTGGACACGTCGACCGTTCACGCTCGTCGTCCCCTTCTTGAACTGGAACTTGTGAAGGACATGTATCCAACAGCCGATGGTCTGCAAGAGATGTACAGCGCGTACGCCTCAGCGGGGGAGATTCGTACCTATTGTCACGAGATTCCACCGAGAAGCGCGAAAAGGGTGGGAGGGCGCACCCTCGCAGTAGGGAAAACGTTTCTTTTGGCGACGCGAATGCCCCCCCCCCTTTGTCGCTCAAGAGCCCGCGTACGTTGGGCGAACTGCCATACAGCTTCTTGTGCGTATCCATCGTCGCCTTGAACAGGAGGGTCATCGCGGCCCCATCCTCCTCTTGCGCGAAGCAGAAGGAGATTGGGCGGAAGCTGTGAACGAGGTTGTACTTCTCCATGTCATACTCGATTGAGTGGGTGCCAAGGGTCAAGAGGACCCACTTGCCGTAGTGAATCTTGTGCGTGCCGTCCGTGACGAGGCAGAGTGGAAGATTTCCCGTCTCAGCCAGCCGCAAGGTCCGAAACAGTCCCATCGTAGTGAACACCACTCCGTTGGCCTCGTCGCAGAACTGTAGGACGACCAACTTGTCGTCTTCCAACGCCGCGTCGCTGTCAGCAGAGTGCATAGGTGGCATCTCGTTTCGACGAGCCCAATCTCTGAGGTCGGCGATAGACTCGTAGGCCCGGGGCCCCTTCTCTGCGCGAGTGAGGCTTTTTTTCCAGCCTTTAAAAGCCAATCGCCACGCCCTCACGTCCGCAATCTTCCTGTCGTCCTTCGCCAATTTCTCCACAAGTCGCATTGGCGCGTCGTCGACGTGCTCCTTCATCTGGGCTTTAACAACGAACATGCGAACTTTCCCGTCCACAACGACGTCAACCTCCTGCTGCGCGTGGAGGCGGTGGTCGCGCTGCATCTCCCAACGCTTGCTCACCGGATCACGACAGATGCGGAGATGCGCAGGGCAATTAACGTGGGAGGCGCATTTATACACCTGCCGAGACCCAACCATTGTTAGGGGATACACTCGTCGTGGAACATGCCGAGATTCATGTGCAAGATGCCCCCCTTCAGACACAGCACGTATGCGTGAGGAGCACTCACATACGCGCCCTTGCTGACATATTGGGCCTTCCATTCGTCCATCATCCAGATCAACTCATGCACTGCGGCTTGCCTCGTGAGAAAGGTTGCGCCGCCAACCTTCCTCCAGTCGAATCTCAAACGCTTTTCCGCCCCTTGCACAGAAGCGCTCCCCTACTTGCATGGGCTTGGCGAGGGTGCTGGGCGCTTGCTTTGCTGGCTCCGCGGGGCGGGTCCGGCACGATCCGTACCCGTAGCGCATGGGGGCGCGCTGTACAAAGGTTCACCAACCTCCGAAGGCAGACACGGAGGAGGGGCGAGCCCATGTAGCAGCTGCCCAGCAACGGCATTCACGCCCTCTTTGAAAAGCTTATCTCTGTGATCCGGTTGAAGGGGCAAACTGTCTAGGAAGGAGATGTAAGGCTGAATTTGCTCTTGGGCCTGGCGAAAGGCTTCGCTGCCCCACGGGGCTGACGAAGGGTCGGCCATGACGGTTACGGAAGGACGTAAACGACAGCGGAGTGCAGTGGGAAAAAGGGCAAATATCGAGTCAAAATGGGCACATTTACGGACTCGAAAATGTACCCCCCTTAACTCGGTTTTGCACCCCCCAAGGGGGGTGCAAAAACTGAGTCCCGCCCAATACCGTACGAATGTACGGCAAAACTGGCCTTTCACACATTCTTGCCAGCACTGTACGAGGTACCTTCATCTGTACTGCACTATGTACTACACAACAGTCCACCGCCCCTTGACGAGATGCGTCGCTACCAGTCCATGCTAACCGTTTTTGCCTCGAATGCTACTCCGCCGCTGTGCTTTTCACTCTTCTATCACTCGCAAGCACCCTCGCGCTTTTGTTCAGGGAGGCATCTTCACGCATCTTGGTTCACAAAAGCATGGCAGACCGTCCTCGCAAAGGAAAATGCACCTCTGCCCGTTTGAAGACTCCGGCGGCGGGGGCATCTGCAGCTGCGCTTGGTTTCGACCCAACAACGGCTCCCGACGCACTGCTAGTGACTCCCATGGCGCAAGATTCTCCGCAGGTGCACTTGCGTTCGGGCAGGAGGGCGTCTCAGGCTCCAATACCCACGACTCAGCCCATAAGGCCCCTGCAACCGGGCAGTGGGCAACATCGAAGCGGACCGCCACGGGCTTGGTACGGAGATTCGCAGCCTTTGGCCGACCCGGGGCCTCAGCCTAACCCCCAGCCGCCTCAAGGTGTGCCACCTTTGGACCCACTCCCCGGAGCGACTCCAACGGTACGCGGACTCGCATCTTCGTTAGCATCACTCATCTCGGCGCCGTGGGCTGCGTTAAGCGCACCTCGCCATCGCGCATCTCAGGGATCTCAACTCACCCAGACCGCTGACGAACAGTCTGGAGCCGGTCAAGGTGAACCTTTGGCCACGATTCATGAGGATGAGCACGGACAGGAAGAGGAGGAGGAGGAGGGGCCCAATACTGTCGGAAGGTGTCCGCCAAAAACGAGCCCCGCCACAAGCGCCACAAGTGGGAGCAAAATGGTAACCCCTCGCCCCTTGTCAACACAACCTCAAACGTGAGGGCATCTTCGCGTGTGAGGGAAAAGATTCTCACACGCCCCCCCCCCTTTCCCTACATAGACCATCTCCACGACCCTTCTTCAACAACAAGCGCCACTTGTCGACCCAATGCTCGGCGAGTGGAACTGCTACGAGCGGGACTTCCCTGCGTGCTTCGCCACCTGGCCCGAACCACAGGACGGGCATCCCGACGACTACAAGAAGCATCACAAGGAAGAAGGGCAAATATCGAGTCAAAATGGGCACATTTCCGGACTCGAAATTACCCCCCTTGGCGTTTTCGTCTCGAATGCTACTCCGCCGCTGTGCTTTTCACTCATCTACCACTCACAAGCACCCTCGCGCTTGTATTTTGTGAGGCATCTTCACGCATCTTGGTTCACAAAAGCATGGCAGACCGTCCTCGCAAAGGAACACGCACCTCAGCCCGCTCGAAGAGTCCGGTGGCGGGGGCATCTGCAGCTGCGCTTGGTTTTGAGCCAACGAGGGCTCTCGACGAAATGCTAGTGACCCCCATGGCGCAAGATTCCCCGCAGATGCACTTGCGTTCGGGCAGGAGGGCATCCCATGCGCCAATACCCACGACTCAGCCCATGAGGCCCCTGCAACCGAGCGGTGGGCAACATCGAAGCGGACCGCCATCGCAGGGGGCCGGAGATTCGCAGGCTTTGCCCGAGCCGGAGCCTCAGAACCTCGGAACCTCAAGTGTGTGCGCATCTTCGCGCGTGAGGGCAAAGATTCTCACACGCTTCCTCCCCTTGCCTACATAGACCATCTCCACGACCCCCCTTCAACAAGAAGCGCCACTTGTCGACCCAAACCTCGGAAATGTGCCCATTTTTACTCGAACATGCCACTTGTACCCAGAACCCCTTATACCTCATATTGGCGGCACGGCGCCGCAGATTAACACGGAATCTCTAGCGCCGAACCGCACATCTCCCGACTTCGAGCGTGCCGTCACAGCCCAGACGGCTGCAGACCTTTTACCATTCGGCGTTTAGTGACATACAAGGATCATGAAAGCGCATAGCCTCGGCGACAGTATACAGATTGCTAGGCAGAACCCCTTATACCTCATATTCGCGGCACTGCTCCGCAGATTGACACGGAATCTGCAGCGCCGCACCGCACATCTCCCGACTTCGAGCGTGCCGTCACAGCCCAGACGGCTGCAGCCCTTTTACCATTCGGCTTTATGTGACATACAAGGATCATGAAAGCGCATAGCCTCGGCGACACTATACAGGTTGCTAGGCAGAACCCCTTATACCTCAAATTCGCGGCACGGCGCCGCAGATTAACACGGAATCTCTAGCGCCGAACCGCACATCTCTCGACTTCGAGCGTGCCGTCACAGCCCAGACGGCTGCAGCCCTTTTACCATTCGGCTTTATGTGACATACAAGGATCATGAAAGCGCATAGCCTCGGCGACAGTATACAGATTGCTAGGCAGAACCCCTTATACCTCATATTGGCGGCACGGCGCCGCAGATTAACACGGAATCTCTAGCGCCGAACCGCACATCTCCCGACTTCGAGCGTGCCGTCACAGCCCAGACGGCTGCAGACCTTTTACCATTCGGCTTTATGTGACATACAAGGATCATGAAAGCGCATAGCCTCGGCGGCAGTATACAGATTGCTAGGCAGAACCCCTTATACCTCATATTTGCGGCACTGCTCCGCAGATTGACACGGAATCTGCAGCGCCGCACCGCACATCTCCCGACTTCGAGCGTGCCGTCACAGCCCAGACGGCTGCAGCCCTTTTACCATTCGGCTTTTAGTGACATACAAGGATCATGACAGCGCATAGCCTCGGCGGCAGTATACAGATTGCTAGGCAGAACCCCTTATACCTCAAATTCGCGGCACGGCGCCGCAGATTAACACGGAATCTCTAGCGCCGAACCGCACATCTCCCGACTTCGAGCGTGCCGTAACAGCCTAGACGGCTGCAGACCTTTTACCATTCGGCTTTATGTGACATACAAGGATCATGAAAGCGCATAGCCTCGGCGACAGTATACAGATTGCTAGGCAGAACCCCTTATACCTCATATTTGCGGCACTGCTCCGCAGATTGACACGGAATCTGCAGCGCCGCACCGCACATCTCATCCCGACTTCACGCGTGCCGTAACAGCCTGGCATAGACGGCTGCAGCCCTTTTACCATTCGGCTTTATGTGAAAATCAAAGATCATGAAAGCGCATAGCCTCGGCGACACTATACAGATTGCTAGGCAGAACCCCTTATACCTCATATTCGCGGCACGGCGCCGCAGATTGACACGGAACCTCCAGTGCCGCACCGCACATCTCCCGACTTCACGCGCGCCGTAACAGCCTAGACGGTTGCAGACCTTTTACCATTCGGCTTTATATGACATACAATGATTATGACAGCGCATAGCCTCGGCGACAGTATACAGATTGCTAGGTAGAACCCCTTATACCTCATATTTGCGGCACTGCGCCGCAGATCGACGCGGAATCTGCAGCGCCGCACCGCAGATTTGCCAACTTCACGCGTGCCGTAACAGCCTAGATGGCTGCAGACCTTCTATCATTTGGCTTTATGTGACATACAAGGACGTCTGTTAGCATTCGGACGGACAAAGTTTGAAATGATTACAAATGCGGACAGGCTCGGCGATGCGATACATTTTGCAAGGCCGTTCCGCAACAAGGCTAAATCGTCACGGTTCTAATTCAGACCATACATTACAAACGTATTGAATCCTGACCATTGATCTCAACAACCGCATTACCTTTGCTAACGTGGCCGGGGCAGCGGGGCGCCCACGCGCCGCGGCCGGGGCAGCGGGGCGCCCACGCGCCGCGGCCGGGGCAGCGGGGCGCCCACGCGCCGCGGCCGGGGCAGCGGGGCGCCCACGCGCCGCGGCCGGGGCAGCGGGGCGCCCACGCGCCGCGGCCGGGGCAGCGGGGCGCCCACGCGCCGCGGCCGGGGCAGCGGGGCGCCCACGCGCCGCGGCCGGGGCAGCGGGGCGCCCACGCGCCGCGGCCGGGCAGCGGGGCGCCCACGCGCCGCGGCCGGGGCAGCGGGGCGCCCACGCGCCGCGGCCGGGGCAGCGGGGCGCCCACGCGCCGCGGCCGGGGCAGCGGGGCGCCCACGCGCCGCGGCCGGGGCAGCGGGCGCCCACGCGCCGCGGCCGGGGCAGCGGGGCCGCCCACGCGCCGCGGCCGGGGCAGCGGGCGCCCACAGGCGCCGCGGCCGGGGCAGCGGGCCGCCACGCGCCGCGGCCGGGCAGCGGGCCGCCCACCGCGCCGCGGCCGGGGCAGCGGGGCCGCCCACGCGCCGCGGCCGGGGCAGCGGGCCGCCCCACGGCCGCGGCCTGGGGCAGCGGGCCGCCACGCGCCGCGGCCGGGGCAGCGGGCCGCCCACGCGCCGCGCCGGGGCAGCGGGCCGCCCACGCGCCGCGGCCGGGGCAGCGGGCCGCCCACTGCGCCGCGGCCGGGGCAGCGGGCCGCCCACGCGCCGCGGCCGGGGCAGCGGGCCGCCCACGCGCCGCGGCCGGGGCAGCGGGCGCCCCACGCGCCGCGGCCGGGGCAGCGGGCCGCCCACGCGCCGCGGCCGGGGCAGCGGGGCGCCCACAGCGCCGCGGCCGGGCAGCGGGCCGCCCACGCGCCGCGGCCGGGGCAGCGGGCCGCCCACGCGCCGCGGCCGGGGCAGCGGGCCGCCCACGCGCCGCGGCCGGGGCAGCGGGCCGCCACTATGCGGGGATAAATGGCAGCACCTGCACGATAAGCGCACCCTACCTACATCACTGGACAGCACTATTCGGGGATACATGGCAGCACCTGCACGATAAGCGCACCCTACCTACATCATTGGATAGCACTGTTCGGGGATACATGGCAGCACCTGCACGATAAGCGCACCCTACCTACATCACTGGACAGCACTATTTGGGGATACATGGCAGCACCTGCACGATAAGCGCACCCTACCTACGTCATTGGATAGCACTATTCGGGGATACATGGCAGCACCTGCGCGATAAGCGCACCCTACCTACATCACTGGACAGCACTATGCGGGGCTGTATGGCAGCACCGGCACAATAAGCGCACCCTGCCTACATCATTGGACAGCACTATTCGGGGATACATGGCAGCACCTGCACGATAAGCGCACCCTACCTACGTCATTGGATAGCACTATTCGGGGATACATGGCAGCACCTGCACGATAAGCGCACCCTACCTACGTCATTGGATAGCACTATTCGGGGATACATGGCAGCACCTGCACGATAAGCGCACCCTACCTACGTCATTGGATAGCACTATTCGGGGATACATGGCAGCACCTGCACAATAAGCGCACCCTACCTACATGATTGGATAGCACTATGCGGGGCTATATGGCAGCACCGTCACAATGAAGCGCACCCTACCTACATCACTGCATAGCACTATGCGGGGATACATGGCAGCACCTGCACAATAAGCGCACCCTACCCACATCATTGGATAGGACTATGCGGGGATATATGGCAGCACCTGCACAATAAGCGCACCCTACCTACATCATTGGATAGCACTATGCGGGGCTGTATGGCAGCACCTGCACAAAAAGTGCACCCAACCAACATCACTGGACAGCACTTTTTGGGGATACATGGAAGCACCTGCACAATACGCGCACCTCACCTACATCACTGGATAGCACTTTGCGGGGGTATATGGCAGCATCTCTACGATGAGCGCACCCTATACCTTCATCACTGGCTGAGGCCACTGCTAGCAAGACTGACGAGCAAGAGATGCAAAGGGTGGAGAGAATTTACAATGAGGGCTGGCATTGCCCGCATCTCGGCAGCGGGGGCAGATGAACGCCCGCATCTCTCGCGTAAAAACCCCGTGTACTGTCGCTCCTAGCCCTTGTAACGACAAGGCTCTTTTTCATACCCGACTCCCGTGCGTCGTGGAATCATGTCTTACAGGCGGTTGCGCCGAGAGAGATGCGGTAATGAAACCCGGAGGCCCACATTGAGGACGACAAGTACATCCTCGCGTCAGTCTTGCCAGCGGTGGCTGAGGCCACCGCTGACAACATTGACGAGCAAGACATGCAGAGGGTGAAGATAGTTAAGTGTGAGGGGTGGGATTACCCACATCTCGGCAGCGGGGGCAGGTGAACGCCCGCATCTCTCGCGTAAAAACCCGTGTACTGTCGCTCCTAGCTCTTGTAACGACGAGGCGCTTTTCCAAACCCGACTTCTGTGCGTCGTGGAACCATGTCTTACAGAGAGAGAGAGAGATGCGGCACTGGAACCCGGAGGCCAACATTGGGGACGACAGGTAGATCCTCGCGTCAGTCTTGCCAGCTGTGGCTGAGGCCACCGCTGGCATGACTGACGAGCAAGAGATGCATAGGGGGGAGAAATTCAACCGTGACGGTGGGGGTACCGCATCTCGGCAGCGGGGGCAGGTGAACGCCCGCATCTCGCGTAAAAACCCGTGTAGTGTCGCTCCTAGCTCTTGTAACGACGATACGTTTTTCCAAACCCGACTGCTGTGCGTCGTGGAACCATGTCTTACAGGCGGTTGCGCCGAGAGAGATGCGGCACTGGAACCCGGCGGCCCACATTGGGAACGACAAGTATATCCTCGCGTCAGTCTTGCCAGCGGTGGCTGAGGCCACCGCTGGCATGACTGACGAGCAAGAGATGCATAGGGTGGAAAAGACTTTACCGTGAGGGTGGGATTACCCGCATCTCGGCAGCGGGGGCAGGTGAACGCCCGCATCTCTCGCGTAAAAACCCGTGTACTATCGCTCCTAGCTCTTGTAACGACGAGGCGCTTTTCCAAACCCGACTTCTGTGCGTCGTGGAACCATGTCTTACAGACGGTTGCGCCGAGAGAGATGCGGCACTGGAACCCGGAGGCCCACATTGGGGACGACAAGTATATCCTCGCGCCAGTCTTGCCAGCGGTGGCCTCAGCAAGATGAGCAAGACGAGCAAGACATGCATAGGGTGGAGAGAGTCAACCGTGACGGTGGGGGTACCGCATCTCGGCAGCGGGGGCAGGTGAACGCCCGCATCTCGCGTAAAAACCCGTGTACTGTCGCTCCCAACGACGAGACGCTGTTCCACATCCGACTCCCGTGCGTCGTGGAACCATGTCTTGCAGGCTGTTGCGCCGGACTTTTCCGTAGATTGGTGGTACGCTGCCGTGGATTCTGCCCTCTTCGGGGAGTGCCAGAGCAAGACTGTAAAACACTGTGGCTACTCGATTCGCATCGTGCGCGACTGGCGCAACGACAACGAGATGCGGCGCGGCATTCAACACATCAAGAAGCAACGCTTACTAGTCCACCAACACCTGCTTGCCCTGCCGAGCCGGGTCTCTAACCCCCCCCCCCCCCCCCCGGCGTCTTAGTCGATGACCGCTACTACAGGGTCGTAGTGGCGCCGCGTCAGGCTGGCGGGTCCTCCAAGCCCGCATCTCAACCACTGCCAGCGGGGTCCGGCGGAGATGGCTCCCAAAACGGCGGCGCTGCAGCAGGTCTCTTGGAGCTTCGATCAGCGAGGAGTGAAATCCTTCACAGTGTGGGCCACCGTGGCTCGCAAAATGGCGCGAAGTAGCCCCACCACCTAGGTGAGGCGGGTAGTACTTTACGCAGCAGAGGGCGCGAAGAGGACACGGCGAATTGTCATTGTTAGTACTCTCGTATAGTATTACATTGCAGCTGAAATGCACCCAAAAAGTGGGTACATATCCGAGTCTAAGCGATCACGTGGGGGGCACATTTTCGAGTCCGTAGATGTGCCCATTTTGACTCGATATTGCACCCTGTACCGAGTGCAGTGCAGTGGTGTGGAGTGGGGCGAGGAGTGGAATCTCCAACAGGGTGTGCCACTGGGGCGCGCAAAATGGCGCGAAGTAGCGCCGCCACCTAGTTGAGGCGGATAGTACTTTACGCGACTGAGGGCGCGAAGAGAACACGCCGATGTGCCATTTTTAGTACTCTCGTATAGTATTGCATTACACCTGAAATGTGACCGAAAAATGGGTACATATCCCAGCCTAAGCGATCACGTGGGGGGCACATTTTTGAGTCCAGGTATTGGACCGTTTTGACTCAAAAATGTGCCCTGTACCCGGTCCCGTGGGTGTCACACATGTAACAATATGTTCAACCGCACAAAATTGCCACTGCTCTGCGCCGCTGTGTGTGTGTGGGGGGGGGGTCTTCAGGCCTGAATTCAGTCTGAATATCTGCATACCTGAACTGAACAGACTCCATGCTGAATTAAGGGCCTGAATCCAGGTCATGAATCCAGGCTGAAGTTTGTTCAGCTGAATTCAGCTGAATTCAGTTCAGGCTGAACTGAATACCTCCAGGGGGTACTTCAGCACAACCTTGGTACTCACTACTGCCAACGGCTGTAATGATGATGACTAGCGACTATTTCTCTCGCAATCGTCGCGGCAGTATATCGTTTCGGCATCGTCTGTAATCACTCTAGGTTCGAGGCCTCCTATTATAGTACAGTAGTACTCGCACAGCGACATCAGAGTACTCGTATCCTAGGCGCCCGCCAGGTGCGCGCGCCGCCACATGGCGGCGCGGGCGCTGCGGCGGGCTACACACTTCCTTTAACCTCACCGCGTCCTCATGCCCCTCCCACTCGGCTGCCCCTCGTCAGGGGCCCACGCCCGTGCCCTGCACCCGGGCTATAAGAGGTTATGATGCCCTCCTAGCCTCACAGCGTCGCTTACCGCTGTGTGCCCCTTCTCGTCGCGCCGCGCCCGCCTGCACGGCGCGCCCGCCTGGCCCTGTCGCCCGGTTTCTCCGTGAGCGTTTGTATGTCCGACAGCCCGCCCCCGCCGCCGCGAGGCGCTGGCGGATCCTCCGACCAGTGGCCCGCACTCGGCCAGTCCTTTGGCCCCCTGTCCCCTGCCTCCTGGGGGCAAGTAAGCTCTGCAACGGCCCAACACGCCGTGCAGATTCAGCAAGCTGCCTCAGCCGAACTGATGTCTCAGCTGCTCGCATTGATGCGAGACATCGCGCACGATGCTGCCACGGCCGCCGCCCGCACGGTTCTGCAGGCACATGAATAGCCACGGCTCTCTTTCAAGCACGAAACGGCGCAGCCGGAGCCCGCGCCTCCGCCGCCTGCCGCCCCCGTGCAGCCGGAGCCGATGACTCCGCCGCCTGTGCATCACCTACGGAGCCACTGAACCGGGGGGGGGGCTCGCCTCGTAGTCTACTCAGACTCCGACTGGGCAACTGACACCAGCAACCGGCGCTCTCAGTCCGGTGACATCAACATGCTCAATGAAGGCGCCATTGGATGGGCTCATCAAAGCCGTGCCAGAACCTACTCACACCCTGCTGCTTAGACGAGCATGGGCACTAGTCAACTGTATGACCGGTCTATGCTTGAGAGGGGCTATTATAGTACATTAGTACTCGCACAGCGACATCAGAATACTCGTATCCTAGGCGCCCGCCAGGTGCGCGCGCCGCCACATGGTGGCGCGGGCGCTGCGGCGGGCTACACACTTCCTTTAACCTCACCGCATCCTCCTGCCCCTCCCACTCGGCTGCCCCTCGTCAGGGGCCCACGCCCGTGCCATGCACCCGGGCTATAAGACCTCCCGTCATTATCACGCGATACGGGCACCGTACCAAATGCTCGGTACGTCTGTAGTACGTTTGCGGTACGTTGCTCAGCTGTATTTATACATAACATATATATATACTATTTATTTATATACATACATGTTTATATAGATATGTAAACACATATGTGTTTATACTTATGAAGTAACTTGACAGTTGAATAAGCGATGCGTCGATTTTTTAGTACCATTTACTTATTTTTTGGTACCATTACCAGCAGATGTGAGGGAATGCGCTTATGGTGGCAAGAGCCTGTGCTACTCCGAGGTTGAAAGGGTGAGTATTGTCTGACTACAGTCCGGCAGGGCGCCGCGTTGATGTATCAGCGGGCGCAGTGCGGACGACAGGGCGCAGGCGCAGCCACTACAAGTGGTGCGCGCGCTACGCGCCTTAATGTGTGCTATGGTTGATTAGGGTTAGTGAGGGTATAGGATATATCCTCACATTCCACCCCGCTCTGATGAATCTGAGCCAGCAGATTCACGGTGGAAACCTTTGCGGGTGGCTCGCCTTAGCAGCAAGATATGCTGGTGAGGTCGAGATATGTTTGTATCGTTCCGACAGCATGTAATGCTGCATCAGCGGTGAATACCGCATCGTTTCGTAGGGCATCCAGTCATCTCCACTTGCTGGAAAATTATGGAACCTTACTTTGAACAGCAAGGCTTTGCCCTTTGCATACAGTCTGGGGTATAGTGCCAATTTACAGTCAGTGATGTCCGCAATGATTGGGTCATCAGTTCTGCGCGTCTGCCTGCCAATCAAGGCATCAGGAATGTCTGTTTGCGCAGATATAGTATCCCAGAGTCTCAGCTTTGAGACATGAAACACTGGGTGGCACTCAAGCTCAGGTGGTAATTGTATTCTGTAGGCCTGAGGGTTCACCTGTTCGATGACCTCATATGGTCCTACATATCGTTGTTTGAGCTTAGGACACTTCTGTCCTCTTATGATCATATCGTCAGTTTTTATCATTATCTTATCACCGATCTGAAACGTTATCGGCTGCTTATTGTCTTTATCATAGTAGTGCCATTGGTATTCTTTGGCAAAATGATATTTTCATGCACCAGATTGTGTATATCTTGTATTTTTGACAGAATGTCTATGGTAATCTCTCTCACTCCAGTTTTGGGGTTTACAATATTTATTGGCAACCGAGGATGGAAGCCATATATTGCCTGGAATGGAGTAAATTTTGTTGTGGACGATTCTGTGTTATTGTAATTGAACTCAGCAAGGGCTAGGTAGTTCACCCATTCCTGCTGGTTATTGTAGCAGAATGCGCGGAGCAACTGCTCAATTATCTTATTCAATATTTCAGTCTGACCATCAGTCTGCGGATGGTAAGCAGTACTGAGGTTTAAGGTTGTGCCAAGCTGGGAAAAAGGGCAAATATCGAGTCAAAATGGGCACATTTACGGACTCGAAAATGTGCCCCCCTTAACTCGGTTTTTGCACCCCCCCAGGGGGGTGCAAAAACTGAGTCACGCCCAATACCGTACGAATGTACTGTGAAACTGGCCTTTCACACATTCTTGCCAACACTGTACGAGGTACCCTTCACCTATACTGCACTATGTACTACACATCTATCCTCCACCCCTTGACGAGATGCGTCGTTACCAGTCCATGCTAACCGTTTTTGCCTCGAATGCTACTCCGCCGCTGTGCTTTTCACTCTTCTATCACTCGCAAGCACCCTCGCGCTTTTGTTCAGGGAGGCATCTTCACGCATCTTGGTTCACAAAAAGCATGGCAGACCGTCCTCGCAAAGGAAAACGCACCTTTGCCCGCTCGAAGACTCCGGTGGCGGGGGCATCTGCAGCTGCGTTTGGTTTTGAGCCAACGAGGGCTCCCGACGAACTGCTAGTGACCCCCATGGCGCAAGCTTCTCCGCAGATGCACTTGCGTTCGGGCAGGAGGGCGTCTCAGGCTCCAATACCCACGACTCAGCCCATAAGGCCCCTGCAACCGAGCGGTGGGCAACATCGAAGCGGACCGCCATCGCAGGGGGCCGGAGATTCGCAGCCTTTGCCCGAGCCGGAGCCTCAGAACCTCGGAACCTCAAATGTGTGCGCATCTTCGCGCGTGAGGGCAAAGATTCTCACACGCTTCCTCCCCTTGCCTACATAGACCATCTCCACGACCCCCCTTCAACAAGAAGCGCCACTTGTCGACCCAAACCTCGGAAATGTGCCCATTTTGACTCGAACATGCCGCTTGTACCCAGAACCCCTAATACCTCATATTCGTGGCACTGCGCTGCAGATTCACAAGGAATCTCCAGCGCCGCACCGCACATCTCCCGACTTCACGCGTGCCGTAACAACCCAGATGGCTGCAACCCTTTTACCATTCGGCTTTATCTGACATACAAGGACTATGAAAGCGCATAGCCTCGGCGACACTATACAGATCGCTAAGCAGAACCCCTTATACCTCATATTGGCGGCACTCCGCCGCAGATTAACACGGAATCTCTAGCGCCGCACCGCACATCTCCCGACTTCACGCGTGCGGTAACAGCCTAGACGGCTGCAGACCTTTTACCATTCGGCTTTATGTAACATACAAAGATCATGAAAGCGCATAGCCTCGGCGACACTATACAGATTGCTAGGCAGAACCCCTTATACCCCATATTCGCGGCACGGCGCCGCAGATTCACAAGGAATCTCTAGCGCCGCACCGCACATCTCCCGACTTCGAGCGTGCCGTCACAGCCCAGACGGCTGCAGCCCTTCTACCATTCGGCTTTATATGACATACAAGGATCATGAAAGCGCATAGCCTCGGCGACAGTATACAGATTGCTAGGCAGAACCCCGTATACCTCATATTCGCGGCACGGCGCCGCAGATCGACACGGAATCTGCAGCACCGCACCGCACATCTCATCCCGACTTCACGCGTGCCGTAACGCCTGGCATAGACGGCTGCAGACCTTTACCATTCGGCTTTATCTGACAAACAAGGATCATGAAAGCGCATAGCCTCGGCGACACTATACAGATTGCTAGGCAGAACCCCGTATACCTCATATTCGCGGCACGCCGCCGCAGATCGACACGGAATCTCTAGCGCCGCACCGCACATCTCCCGACTTCGAGCGTGCCGTCACAGCCCAGACGGCTGCAGACTTCTACCATTCGGCTTTATATGACATACAAGGATCATGAAAGCGCATAGCCTCGGCGACAGTATATAGATTGCTAGGCAGAACCCCTTATATTCGCGGCACTGCGCCGCAGATTGACACGGAATCTGCAGCGCCGCACCGCACATCTCATCCCGACTTCACGCGTGCCGTAACAGCCTGGCATAGACGGCTGCAGACCTTTACCATTCGGCTTTATCTGACAAACAAGGATCATGAAAGCGCATAGCCTGGGCGACACTATACAGATTGCTAGGCAGAACCCCGTATACCTCATATTCGCGGCACGGCGCCGCATATTGACACGGAATCTCCAGCGCCGCACCGCACATCTCCTGACTTCACGCGTGCCGTAACAGCCTAGACGGTTGCAGACCTTTTACCATTCGGCTTTATATGACATACAATGATTATGAAAGCGCATAGCCTCGGCGACACTATACAGATTGCTAGGCAGAACCCCGTATACCTCATATTCGCGGCACTGCGCCGCAGATTGACACGGAATCTGCAGCGCCGCACCGGACATCTGCCGATTTCACGCGTGCCGCAACAGCGTAGATGGCTGCAGACCTTCTATCATTTGGCTTTATGTGACATACAAGGACGTCTGTTAGCATTCGGACGGACAAAGTTTGAAATGATTACAAATGCGCACGGGCTCGGCAATGCGATACATTTTGCAAGGCCGTTCCGCAACAAGGCTAAATCGTCACGGTTCTAATTAAGACCATACATTACAAACGTATTGAATCCTGACCATTGATCTCAACAACCGCATAACCTTTGCTAACGTGGCCGGGGCAGCGGGGCGCCCACGCGCCGCGGCCGGGGCAGCGGGGCGCCCACGCGCCGCGGCCGGGGCAGCGGGGCGCCCACGCGCCGCGGCCGGGGCAGCGGGGCGCCCACGCGCCGCGGCCGGGGCAGCGGGGCGCCCACGCGCCGCGGCCGGGGCAGCGGGGCGCCCACGCGCCGCGGCCGGGGCAGCGGGGCGCCCACGCGCCGCGGCCGGGGCAGCGGGGCGCCCACGCGCCGCGGCCGGGGCAGCGGGCCGCCCACGCGCCGCGGCCGGGGCAGCGGGCCGCCCACGCGCCGCGGCCGTGGCAGCGGGCCGCCCACGCGCCGCGGCCGGGGCAGCGGGCCGCCCACGCGCCGCGGCCGGGGCAGCGGGCCGCCCACGCGCCGCGGCCGGGGCAGCGGGCCGCCCACGCGCCGCGGCCGGGGCAGCGGGGCGCCCACGCGCCGCGGCCGGGGCAGCGGGCCGCCCACGCGCCGCGGCCGGGGCAGCGGGCCGCCCACGCGCCGCGGCCGGGGCAGCGGGCCGCCCACGCGCCGCGGCCGGGGCAGCGGGCCGCCACTATGCGGGGATACATGGCAGCACCTGCACGATAAGCGCACCCTACCTACGTCACTGGACAGCACTATGCGGGGCTATATGGCAGCACCTGCACGATAAGCGCACCCTACCTACGTCATTGGATAGCACTATTCGGGGATACATGGCAGCACCTGCACGATAAGCGCACCCTACCTACGTCACTGGATAGCACCATGCGGGGCTGTGTGGCAGCACCTGCACAATAAGCGCACCCTACCTACATCACTGCATAGAACCATGCGGGGATACATGGCAGCACCTGCACAATTTAGCGCACCCTACCTACATCACTGGTCAGAACCATGCGGGGATACATGGCAGCACCTGCACGATAAGCGCACCCTACCTACGTCGTTGGATAGCACTATTCGGGGATACATGGCAGCACCTGCATGATAAGCGCACCCTACCTACATCATTGGATAGCACTATGCGGGGATACATGGCAGCACCTGCACGATAAGCGCACCCTACCTACATCACTGGACAGAACCATGCGGGGATACATGGGAGCACCTGCACGATAAGCGCACCCTACCTACGTCATTGGATAGCACTATTCGGGGATACATGGCAGCACCTGCACGATAAGCGCACCCTACCTACATCACTGGATAGCACCATGCGGGGCTGTGTGGCAGCACCTGCACAATAAGCGCACCCTACCTACATCACTGCATAGAACCATGCGGGGATACATGGCAGCACCTGCACAATTAAGCGCACCCTACCTACATCACTGCATAGCACTATTCGGGGATACATGGCAGCACCTGCACGATAAGCGCACCCTACCTACATCATTGGATAGCACTATGCGGGGCTGTATGGCAGCACCTGCACAATAAGCGCACCCTACCTACATCACTGCATAGAACCATGCGGGGATACATGGCAGCACCTGCACGATAAGCGCACCCTACCTACATCACTGGACAGAACCATGCGGGGATACATGGCAGCACCTGCACGATAAGCGCACCCTACCTACGTCATTGGATAGCACTATTCGGGGATACATGGCAGCACCTGCACGATAAGCGCACCCTACCTACATCACTGGATAGCACCATGCGGGGCTGTGTGGCAGCACCTGCACAATAAGCGCACCCTACCTACATCACTGCATAGAACCATGCGGGGATACATGGCAGCACCTGCACAATTAAGCGCACCCTACCTACATCACTGCATAGCACTATTCGGGGATACATGGCAGCACCTGCACGATAAGCGCACCCTACCTACATCATTGGATAGCACTATGCGGGGCTGTATGGCAGCACCTGCACAATAAGCGCACCCTACCTACATCACTGCATAGAACCATGCGGGGATACATGGCAGCACCTGCACAATTAAGCGCACCCTACCTACATCACTGCATAGCACTATGCGGGGATACATGGCAGCACCTGCATGATAAGCGCACCCTACCTACATCATTGGATAGCACTATGCGGGGATACATGGCAGCACCTGCACGATAAGCGCACCCTACCTACATCACTACATAGCACTATGCGGGGATACATGGCAGCACCTGCACGATAAGCGCACCCTACCTACATCATTGGATAGCACTATTCGGGGATACATGGCAGCACCTGCACGATAAGCGCACCCTACCTACATGATTCGACAGCACTATGCGGGGGTATATGGCAGCACCGGCACAATTAAGCGCACCCTACCTACATCACTGCATAGCACTATGTGGGGATACATGGCAGCACCTGCACAATAAGCGCACCTTACCCACATCATTGGAGCGAACTATGCGGGGATATATGGCAGCACCTGCACAATAAGCGCACCCTACCTACATCACTGGATAGCACTATGCGGGGCTATGTGACAGCACCTGCACAAAAAGTGCACCCAACCTACATCACTGGACAGCACTATTCGGGGATACATGGAAGCACCTGCACAATACGCGCACCTTACCTACATCACTGGATAGCACTTTGCGGGGGTATATGGCAGCATCTCTACGATGAGCGCACCCTATACCTTCATCACTGGCTGAGGCCACTGCTAGCAAGACTGACGAGCAAGAGATGCAAAGGGTGTAGAGAATTTACCATGAGGGCTGGCATTACCCGCATCTCGGCAGCGGGGGCAGATGAACGCCCGCATCTCTCGCGTAAAAAACCCCGTGTACTGTCGCTCCTAGCTCTTGTAACGACAAGGCTCTTTTTCATACCCGACTCCCGTGCGTCGTGGAATCATGTCTTACAGGCGGTTGCGCCGAGAGAGATGCGGTAATGAAACCCGGAGGCCCACATTGAGGACGACAAGTATATCCTCGCGTCAGTCTTGCCAGCGGTGGCTGAGGCCACCGCTGACAACATTGACGAGCAAGATATGCAGAGGGTGAAGATAGTTTTAAAGTGTGAGGGGTGGGATTACCCGCATCTCGGCAGCGGGGGCAGGTGAACGCCCGCATCTCTCGCGTAGAAACCCGTGTACTGTCGCTCCTAGCTCTTGTAACGACGATACGCTCTTCCAAACCCGACTTCTGTGCGTCGTAGAACCATGTCTTACAGACGGTTGCGCCGAGAGAGATGCGGCACTGGAACCCGGAGGCCCACATTGGGGACGACAAGTACATCCTCGCGTCAGTCTTGCCAGCTGTGGCTGAGGCCACCGCTGGCAAGACTGACGAGCAAGAGATGCATAGGGTGGAGAGAGTCAACCGTGACGGTGGGGGTACCTCATCTCGGCAGCGGGGGCAGGTGAACGCCCGCATCTCGCGTAAAAACCCGTGTACTGTCGCTCCTAGCTCTTGTAACGACGATACGCTCTTCCAAACCCGACTTCTGTGCGTCGTGGAACCATGTCTTACAGGCGGTTGCGCCGAGAGAGATTCGGCACTGGAACCCGGAGGCCCACATTGGGGACGACAAGTATATCCTCGCGTCAGTCTTGCCAGCGGTGGCTGAGGCCACCGCTGGCATGACTGACGAGCAAGAGACGCATAGGGTGGAGAAGACTTTACCGTGAGGGTGGGATTACCCGCATCTCGGCAGCGGGGGCAGGTGAACGCCCGCATCTCTCGCGTAAAAACCCGTGTACTGTCGCTCCTAGCTCTTGTAACGACGAGGCGCTTTTCCAAACCCGACTTCTGTGCGTCGTGGAACCATGTCTTACAGGCGGTTGCGCCGAGAGAGATGCGGCACTGGAACCCGGAGGCCCACATTGGGGACGACAAGTACATCCTCGCGTCAGTCTTGCCAGCTGTGGCTGAGGCCACCGCTGGCAAGACTGACGAGCAAGAGATGCATAGGGTGGAGAGAGTCAACCGTGACGGTGGGGGTACCTCATCTCGGCAGCGGGGGCAGGCGAACGCCCGCATCTCGCGTAAAAACCCGTGTACTGTCGCTCCCAACGACGAGACGCTGTTCCACACCCGACTCCCGTGCGTCGTGGAACCTTGTCTTGCAGGCTGTTGCGCCGGACTTTTCCGTAGATTGGTGATACGCTGCCGTGGATTCTGCCCTCTTCGGGGAGTGCCAGAGCAAGACTGTAAAACACTGTGGCTACTCGATTCGCATCGTGCGCGACTGGCGCAACGACAACGAGATGCGGCGCGGCATTCAACACATCAAGAAGCAACGCTTACTAGAGTCCACCAACACCTGCTTGCCCTGCCGAGCGGGGTCTCTAAACCCCCCCCCCCCCCCCCCGGCGTCTTAGTCGATGACCGCTACTACCAGGTCGTAGCGGCGCCGCGTCAGGCTGGCGGGTCCTCCAAGCCCGCATCTCAACCACTGCCAGCGGGGTCCGGCGGAGATGGCTCCCAAAACGGCGGCGCTGCAGCAGGTCTCTTGGAGCTTCGAGCAGCGAGGAGTGAAATCCTTCACAGTGTGGGCCACCGTGGCGCGCAAAATGGCGCGAAGTAGCCCCACCACCTAGGTGAGGCGGGTAGTACTTTACGCAGCAGAGGGCGCGAAGAGGACACGGCGAATTGTCATTGTTAGTACTCTCGTATAGTATTACATTGCACCTGAAATGCACCCAAAAAGTGGGTACATATCCGAGTCTAAGCGATCACGTGGGGGGCACATTTTCGAGTCCGTAAATGTGCCCATTTTGACTCGATATTGCCCCCTGTACCTGCCAAGCTGTTTGAACAGTTCTTGGAAATATGATGATGTATACTTGACATCTCTGTCTCCTATCATACAGGTACTGAGACCATGGAGTTTGTATATATTTTTGTTGTACATTTGTGCCAGTTCAGGAGCCGAGATGGCTTTTTGGCATGGTACAAAGTGTGCCTGCTTTGTGAACAAATCCACAAAAGTGGCAATACAGTCATAACCATCCACTCATGGTAAGTTTGTGATAAAGTCAAGACTGAAATATTCCCATGGTACAGTTGGTGTTGGCAGTGGCTGCAAAGCCGCTGCTGGGGCCTGCGTATGCTGCTTTGTCAGCTTGCAGGCTTTACCGTTTCGAATATATGATTTGATGTTTTGGTGCATGTGCGGCCAGCAAAAAATTCTTTTGATCAGGTTCTCAGTCCTGAGTATACCGTTATGGCCGGCCGTCTTAATATCGTGATGTTCTTTGATGATGCTCTTTTTGAGTTCATCATCTGCTGGAATATATATTTTGTCAGCTATCATGTATAGTTCAGTATGGTAATCATATCGTACTCCAGGGGGCAATTTCTCCCTGTTCAGTTTTGGATCCTGCATATATTTTAATTTGATATTGTTGAGGAACTGTTTGTCCAACTGCAAAGAGACAGTGGTAAGGTTGAGCCATTCAGTTATGTTTTCCAGATCCTCCTCAAAGGTCTGCATATAGTAAGCATCAAGTAATGCTTTCAGATCTTTTAGATCTGATCGTCGGCTCAATGCATCTGCCATATTTTGAGACCCCTTTTCGTATACGATGTCCATATTATCCAAATATGGTGATATGATTTGGGACCAGCCAGCATGTTTTCTGCTGAGCTTTTCCTGGGTTGGCAGATGTCGGAGGGTTGTATGGTCAGTGACTACGGTAAAGTGTTTGCATCCCTTCATGTAGTGTCGCCAATGTTGTAGGGCAATCACCACACCCAGCAATTCAGTATCGTAAGTGGAGTAGCGCAGTTGCGCACCCCTCAAGACCTTTGCCACGTACGCCACAGGACGTAGCGGTCCGGCATTAGGGTCTGTTTGCATGAGCACTGCCCCCACAGCGTATTTGCAGGCATCGGTGGTGACCACGAACTCAGCGTCCGGGCCAGTGATCGGGTTCATCAAAATTGGGGCATGTGTCATCTTATATTTTAAGCGATCAAAAGATTGCTGATGTATGGTTGTCCAGGCCGGGAATATATTGTTTTTTGTCAGATCAAACAGGGGCTTTGCTATGGCAGCAAAGTCCTCAATGAATGATCGATAATATCCAACAAAGCTTAGAAAGGCTCTGACATCTGTGACAGATTTCGGCACTGACCATTCTGTGACCGCTTTTATCTTATCCGGATCTGGGAATTTACCTTGCTCTGTTATACGGTGACCCAGATATATTATTTGTTTCTTACCCCACTGTGATTTTTTGGGGTTCAGGTACATATGGTGTTTGCGCAGTCGCGCAAGTACCTGATCAATATGGTAAATATGTTGCTCCGGTGTGTCACTGAATATGATAATATCGTCCAGGTAGCAAATCACAAAGTCATCAAGGATATTTGCATCCTGATGAGTATCATCAGCAGTACCGCTGAATACCGCGTTAATGTATGATTGGAATCCGCCTGGCGCTGTTTTCATGCCGAATGGCAGGACTCGCATCTCAAACTGACCAAGTTGAGTAATGAAGGATGTCTTATAGACATCTTCCTCTTTCACGCGGATCTGATGATATGCTTTGGACAAGTCAAGACAAGTCCAGCATTTGCCACTGACAATACGGTCCAATATGGTATCAATTCTAGGCAAAGGATATTGTGTGCCCAGTGTTATTTTATTCAGCGATCAATGCACATCCGCAGAGTGCCATCTGATTTTCTGGCAAACAGTACTGGAGCTGCAAATGGTGAATAACTGGGTCGGATCCAGTTTTTCTCCAAATATTGTGTCAGCTGCTTTTTCAGCTCAGTCAGCTCCGCCGGAGACATTTTATAAATGTGTCCTTTTGGCGGGCTAGCGTCTGGTATGGTTGGAATACTGTGATCAAATTTGCCTCTGCTCGGTGGCAGATCAGTTAGAGTATTTTTATCGTGACCATATTGTTTTATGATTCGCATTATTATTTCGTCATATTGTTGGCCAAAATCAGTCTGTATTTGCAGATCATTCGACTGTGTCTGCGATGGCTGGGTTTGAATAAAGTCCTCCTTCAGAGTGGCTATAAAGAATGATGCTGCCTCTGCGGTTTTGACTGGTTCTGCAGAGATGTGTAGCAGCTTAGCCATCTGGTTTGCTGACAAGATGTTCACCACTGCTGGTCTGGGTTCGATCTCACAGCCAAACAGTGTGGCATCTGTCTGTCTCTCATGTATGGTGCCATCACCCCAGTGGATGTCTGGATTATTTTTTCGCAGCCACGGAATGCCAAGTATGATATCCCAATGATTGCTACTGGGGAGGCAAACAAAATTAGCCTCTGTGGCATATCCGGTTTCGAACTGGAGGCTTATGGTAACATAATGTCGAGAGATCTTATATGTTGCTCCATCTGCCAGCTGTATTTTGATTGCTTGGTCCAGCAGTTTCACTTGCAGATTATATTTTTGTACAATATCCCAAGAGATGAATTCTCTCTGGGCAGCGCTGTCAATCAGTATGTCCACCTGATCAGAAAGGATATCGTTTTTGACTGTTACTTTGGCTTTGGCCTTCAACAGATCTGTATCAACAGTCTGAGAAGTAAAGTTTGCCGTTGGAATTTGATATGATGGTTTCACATTGTACGCTTTGTCGCGCAGTCTGTCTTCGACAGTATGATCAGCAAGATATACATCAACTGCGAATGGGGTCGGACCCATTGGTATCCGCTGATTATGGTTGTTTGGATCAGGAATATCGTAAAGGTACGCACCCTGAGGGTACTGATGGATTTTACGGTATGTTTTCAGGATATGTTTTATATTGTTATTGTTTTTCCACTTGGGAATTGCGATCACAGCTGAGATATTGTAAGGATTCAGCCTGCGCTTCCTTTCGAAGCAGGCAATAAAGTCGGATATTTTCTCAAATGGTGGATTCAACCACACATGATGGTTAATGATGTCAGCATCAAAAAAAGGTTAGTTGGGGAGCAGTAATTATCAAGCACTTTTGTGGTTTCAGCTGTTGCCGCCCCATCAAGGGTGAACGGCCCCCATATCATATTCAGTTCCTCCCAAGCATTCTGATTGAATGATGGGTAATTATCATTTTGAGTTGGTACTGTTGCGTCGTTATCATGAGGTCTAGGGATCGTTGCCCTGACTATACTGTCATTATAGTCAGACATGAGCTCATTGATTTGAGTCTGCATATCACGGCACTCAATAGTGTCCGTTTGCATAGCATCATCCACCGTGGTTGGTGGTCTTTGCTGATATAGTAGTTTTTCAGCTGGTGCGAGTTGCGGCGCTCTTGATGAGTTGCCTTTTTGGCCAGAAGTACAGTGTTTAGTATGTTTGCGCCTTCTGCGCTTGTGAGTCTCCAGGATATGATGCACAACAGGTGGTTCCTGAGTGTCATCGACCCTACGTTTCGAACGCAGTGGTCCCACATCCTCCACAACACTTACTCTTGGTATTGTTGTCATGGTTATATCATAGTGGTGTTGTGAGACACAGTAGCCTTGAGCCAATATTCAGATATTGTCTTTATAGTTATATGATATTCTTGTCGTTATATGAAAGTTGGCTCAAAGCAATATGATGGGAGGATGTGTTCGTCGGCCGACTGTGATGAACTCTGATTGTTGGCGATCCTGCCGTAAACGACAGGGGCATGCCCACGCTCAGGATCACTCCAGAGCGTCCCCTGGCACAGATCAACATGAGCGGCCACATCCAAATCACCTCAAATCAAAGCTGTTGCCAACACAATACATTACTACGTTCAGCTTATGCATTGTATGGCAACATTCAATCATATGTTAAGGAGACTGGTATGTATCGACACAGTGTATCAAAGATATTCACAAAGTGAATTCATTCAGGTTAATATGTGTCAATACTATTTATACTGCGGTTTGTTTGCAGTTGTGCTGGGTTGATGCCTCAGCTTTTACATTTGTTTATGTCTCAGTGTGCTGCGGACGGAAAGATTTTCCACACTCATGTGGCTTACAGTTTTACAGTATTCTATGGTTATCTTCCACCTGCGCCACCTCGGCCACGGCCAGCGTTTCCGCCGCCGCCACGTCCACCAGTACGTGGTTGGGTCTGGCCCAGCTTTATGATTTTCCAAGAGTCTATGATATCAATTGTCTGCTGAATGACCTTTATGGTTAGCACTTGCTGGCCTATGGTTTGAATTCCGAGCTGTCTCCGGAACTCAATTTTCAGAGATGCATTGTTCCTAAATTTGCCGATCAGATATTGTTTAAGGTACTGTGGGGTGCCAGCATGAGTGTCGCTGTATCCCAGCAGCTGCAGCATCCAACGAAGAAATGTGGCCAGCGTGTCATATTGTTTATACGGTATGGTCTGCAGACAGTACTCCATGAATCCTGACGCGTCCTCAGGATCATAGGTACAGTGTTTGCTTTGAACGTAACATATGATATTTTTAGCCAAGTGCTGAAAGTCAGCAAAGGCAGTCCCCCGGATTCCTCGCTTTTTAGCAAACATGGTTTCCAATGTGTTATAGTATTGCGACTGCTTGTTGATGGAGTCAAGCACACATCGTTCTGACGTATAATCATAGACATGTGCTGTTACGGTAGGGCCCACTCTGTCCAAAAACTGCATGACTTCAGTCAGGTACAAAGGATTATGGTGATTGGCATGCAACTTTTCCTGCCCCATCAGTGGGGTCAGTTTGAGTTGCAGGACTGGCTGCTTAGCAGCTACGGTTGCATATAGTTGTTGCGGTGCCGGCTGGGCACTCACCGGCAGCGAGGCATCATGCCTAGGCGACATGCGCCTGGTCTCCCCCGCTGAAGGATATGATGGGCGTTTGTCTGCCCTACGGTCCGGCTGTCCAGCATATGGTTCATGTTGCAGGTGTAGATCATGACCTGCAGGTTCTGCATCCATATCATTGACACTTGGATTGTGTCGCTGCTGCGGTGATCTGGCCATTATGTTTTTGATGGCTGAGTATATTGGCAGGCCCAGCGGTTGGCCTGCAAACTGTCTGTTGGGGTATGATATGTTTGGAAAGGTGTTGGCACAGTCCTTGAAGTGCCCACGTACTTCCTTATTGTACCGTTGGCGCCATGCCTCAAGCGGAGGGGCCAGCTGATTAACATACTCCAGGACCCATTCTGGTTTGGATCCAGTCTTGTGCGCCATCAGGAACATCTTGCAGTATATTAGGACAGGGATCTGATACACAAAAGCCGCTGGACACAGTATCAGGGCTGAGTTGGCTGGCCTTGGTGTAGCCAGTACGAGCACAATGTCAATATGCTGTATTTGCAGCAAGAGTCGCTGCTGAGGATCCTCTGCACCAGCTGGCCTGTACGACATACGGTGATGCTCTATGATATTGTGAGACCATCTGCCGACAAAGTTAGCAAGATAGTCCACCAGGCTGGCATTCCAGCCTTGGTTATAGTAGATGTTCAATATCATGTCCTGATATGGTGTAAGGTCTGCATTCATGAAGGGAAGAATCAGACCGCCTGCTTGGCGAAGGGTGTTTATAGTAGTCCATGACTCACTGGATTGAAAACCCAGTACCATATTTTGAATACAGTCACCATCTTCGCGCAGCATATCGTAATAGGTCAGGAATCCAGATGGGAACATATCGTCAATCTGTATAGTTGGGGTTTGTTGTTTTCTGGCACCAGAGCCAGAGCTCTGCTGACTCGGCTCCGAGGCATCATGCATTGAAGTATCTTTGTGTGTCTGAGACTGCTGTCCAGCAGCCTCTGGATTATTGTTAGGAGCAGGAGGGTTGGAGATGATCTCCTCCTCCGCATCTGACATATTGTTCTCGCATGCATTATCATAATTATCATACAGTTGTCAAGGCAGGTCCTGGTCATCAGCGACACCTCAGGCCAACATTGCTTCTGAGGACTATGGTAAGTTTGATTATGGTAATGTCTGCCTCTCTAGCAGGTGCCCTCAATAGGCTGTGAAAACAGTCTAAAGAAAAGGCATATAATTACAGTAGAAAAAGTGGTCGATATTGTGAAAATATGGTTGGCAACTCTCGACGAGCGGGTCGAGTTTCTCGTGCATGACGCCATTAAAGTAAATTTCATTATCGTAATAGTTGAATATGGTATGATACAGTTTTCGCCACGATATATGATAACGTGTGGTGGTCGTCAAGTCTGGCACGCGAGCCGACACTACAGTTGGATAATTTGTGTCGGCCCTTCTGGGTACCAACCTATAAAACAGGCTGGATGGTAAATTCAAGGCATACACAGTATGATAAAACTTCTCAGGCCACGGACGAAGGTCCATGTCTCGTCGCAATATGTGCAGGTTTGTGGTGTCAATGAGGGCACTAGCAACAGGACGTAAGTGGCTTTCAACCACTCCAAGATTCAACTGTTGCAAACATATATCATCAATTGCTGTCAACATTTCTATGCTCTGTGGGTTCATCCGAGCATATGGCAGCCAGTAAAAGCGACTAGCCTGTTGGGAATATGGTAGGATAAGCACATTCAGCTGCTTATCAATATTGTCGGCGGGTGTATCGTGCACAATTACAGTGACATATGTTGGTGGGTGGTCCTGCCTGCTTGCCGCAGGAACATCATCATCAGCCCCCCTCGGGCGGCCATTTATCGTTTCGTCCGCAGCTGCCATTCTTGGCAGATATCGTTCAGAATATAGTAATCACAAGCATGGTTCAACCTGCTGGATATGGTTCAGTTGAGAGCCGCAGCGGGCTCAATATCGTTTGCTTTATGGTTTTGCGACGCAACAGTGTATGGTTGTGCTGGTTTACTATTGTATATCGTTGTCTGCTGTCAAAGGGTAATAGGGCGAGTGTCAGGGTGGGAGTTACGTGATAGGTGACTGATCTCGATTTGGCTCATACGATAATAACAAAGCGACGCCTCAGATTCCACAGGACGAGTAGCGTCGGGGTAATCTCCGAGTTTCGGTTGTCCGCAGGTGTCCAGTAGAAGCGCTCAGGTGGCGCTCGAGCTGCAGGTATATAGTAATCGGTTGTCGGAGAAGAAGGTGAAGTTACGGTAAGGTGGAGTCCTCGACAAGGACAGGTTATGGTATTCCGTGCTGCCTTCTGGAGGGCAGTCACGAATCGGCGGGGTAGTCGCCTATGACCGGTCTCGGCGGGGTAATTGCCGATCACGTTTGCGGCGGGGTAATCTTCGACGCCCGCAGGTGTGATACGATAGAAAACTACAGTGTGACTGTGAAAGGCTCGCGAGAGAGCGAAGGAGTAGGTAGAAGCACAAAATGTGAGGCAATGCGCTTATGGTGGCAAGAGCCTGTGCTACTCCGAGGTTGAGAGGGTGAGTATTGTCTGATTACAGTCCGGCAGGGCGCCGCGTTGATGTATCAGCGGGCGCAGTGCGGACGACAGGGCGCAGGCGCAGCCACTACAAGTGGTGCGCGCGCTACGCGCCTTAATGTGTGCTATGGTTGATTAGGGTTAGTGAGGGTATAGGATATATCCTCACAGCAGCGAGTAGCGAGTACCAGTGGCGAGTAGCGAGTACCAGTATCGAGTACCGAGTACAGCTAGTACGAGTAGCGAGTAGCCAGTAGCGAGCACCAGTAGCGAGTACCGGCCCTGCGCGCTGCGCGCACATAGCCTCCCAACCGTGAGATCGCAATCGGACGGCTGTGTAATTAAGGACCGTGGGTGGGTGGGCGGGTGGGTGGGTGGATTATAGTACTTAGTAGTACATGCCAGTAGATAAGCGCTTTAGTCATGCACCTGTAGGCCCGATCCGCTGCACTATACGGGTACCCGTAGGGCAATAAAGCTCACCGCCGAAAAATCGACGTTTCGCTGGATAAACATACATGTTATATATGTATATATATATATATACATATATATTCACATGTTTATAAATATATTAGTTGTAGCTTGACACGCGGCATTAGTCGGAGTGCTGCCGCGTTCCGCTAGTGCCGCGTCCGGATATGTTGTATGGTATATATACAACACGGGTCGCGTCGGCATCAGTAACGGATTTTAATTAGATACTACTAATACTACGCGGGCCGCGCTACTCCGAACAGAAGCGTCGCCCTTTAAGATGTTGTAGCTCGCCGAACAAGCATCACACCACCGGTTCCGGCCAGGGCACTGCGCAGGAGCAACCCTCAGCCGGAAACCGACCGGGGAAGGAAGGTCTTGAGGTTTCGGGTTTGGGAACGGGAGGGTTGACCGGCTGCGGCCTAGTACGTGCGGTGGTGGGCCCCGTACGCCGCGAGCTCATGGGCGGTCATGTGGCGGTAGCGGCTCCATCACGCGACGCCCTTGCGCCTCTTGCTCGGGGTGCACAGAGGTATAATGCCACACTCCGGGCACTTATAGGAGATCCATGCCACTTTGTCGTCGTCAACACGGCACATATAGTGCAGCGAGCGGACTTATTGGCATTGCTTGTTCTCGGGGCGTTTGCCCAGTTGTTGCAATCGGAGGGAACAGTAGTGTGACAGTTACACTGTATTGTAACCTGTCATGCGCTATCTTTGCCATAATACAGTACGAGAGCCGGTACCACTGAATGATGTACATTCTACGGGTACTAGAGTACGAGTGCGCGCATGTCACGCGCACGAGTACTCGTATATCGGCCTGCTGTATTATATATAATTATGTCTGCCTGTCTGTTAGATATATTCTATTCTTGACAGTGCAGGGCATATATTATGTATTGCCGTACAATGACGGGGCTGACGTTCTGCCTTCAGTCTGACTCTCCATGGTGACGCCCTTTGCAGTGGGCGTGCTGCTAGTGGTCGGCATGGCCTGATTGCCAATGCCGACGATAGCTAGATTATTAGTAGCAGCGGGTGGTGGCAACTTGTAACAATTATTGTATTCCAAAAACACTGTAGCCTCTCGCCTTTGCACCACCACTGCACACCCACCTTTGTTTGTCTTTGAGTCTCTATCCTGTTGAGACTGTCGCACTGGTTTCGGAGCGAGAGTTAGCTCCAGAATCTTCAAGTCTTCCACTGCAAGTACTCCTCGTTTGTTGTATAATGAGTGACGTGATGAGGCGCAAGTTTTCGCGCGCACAACTGGCGGCTCGAGAGCGGGACGCAGACACTAAGCTACCCTTCGACGGCGGTGTCACAGCATCTGTGATTGTTACTTCATGCACTGGAGCTGGTGCTGAGCGTGACATTATGATGACTGTTGAACCGAATCATAATAACACTGCTTTTCTGCCCTGTGGGACCTCGACGCTTATCGATCTGTCAGTTCGCGAACTCGCAGTGCGTATGCTGCAAACTGAAACCGGGATCACGATGAATCCGGCTGACCTGAATCTGTTCGACTGTGTGACTATCGATGGAACCGACTGCTTTTTGTACGAGGCTCGAGTGAATTATTATGAGCTGAAGAATGATACTCGTTGGCCATATCGTGCTGAGCAGCTGGTGAACGATAATCTGATACCGTTTGTTGGACCTCAAGTAGCGGTCGACCCGCCTGCTGATAATGGTCCTCGTTTCCGTGATCGAATCACTGTGGAACCTGGCACTGGTCGCCCGTCATATACTACCGAGATAGCTGCGCACTTGCGGGGTAAATGGTGTCGTGCCGTTCCCTATGTCGCATCGCAGGCTATACACTCGGCAGTCGTCGATAAGTGGTCGAACGTGTATAAGGCCGTGCCGAATTCTGGTATATGGACCAACAAGAGTTACCGTGGCGTACCTGTTACTGTACCGTTCCGTTATGGCTTCGACGAGTCACCTTTGTGGGAGGTCGTCAATGACTATATGGCTGTGGACATATCGACTGAGTTCGACCGGCTGGAAGTATCGCAACCTGTACCGTGGTATGAAAAACCTGAGGCGAAACTTACTGAGTCGCAGCGTAAGTCGGCACAGCAGCAGCCTAGGATCGACAACGATGACATCAATGCTCTCGACATTTGGCTGCACAGAATACCAGAGATGCTGGGCCAAGTCGGCTTACGGACTGAGTCACATGCATGACTTATGTTTGTCGTGCAACAGCTGAAAGGACGACTGCAACGCTGGTGGCAGTCGTATGAAAATAAACCTGGTGCAGAACGTCCTGCTACTGCTACCGCGTTTGTTACAGCGTTACGCAAATCAGCCCAAGTTCCCGATCTTCAACGAGAGGCGTGCATTAAGTTCAGTTCGTTGCTGCAGATTACCGCAGGCGCTTGCGGAGTGCCGGCGACTTTTTCTGATTATGCACAGGAGTTCGACGATATATTATCAAGATCTCGTCAGGAACTGTCTAATGAACTTAAATGTATTAAGTTTACTGAAGGGCTCAGTCATCCGGAGCTAAGGAGGTCGGCACATCGTTTTCTAAGTGAAGAGAAGCGCAAGTCCGTCATCGTACCTCTCGATGTACTGGTAGACCACTATAATGGTCTTATTAGTGGTAATCGGTCTCTCGGCGAAAAGGCCAAGCCAAGAAACGGCCGGACTCATGACAACGACGACTCGAGGACCGGAGCGGACGACGGCTGCTCTGGCGAGGAGATTCGCAGGAGGCGTAAGCCCAAGGGCGGCAAGAAGCGTCGCGCCGAGGAGCAGTCGGTCGTCAGGATCCGAGCCAAGAGAGGCAAGCCGACTGATAAGGACGGCAAGCCGCTTGCTGGCGAGGGCTGCAACGCAAGCAGGAGTATGACAGTATGGCCAAGAAGCTTGGAAAAGCTAAGCTCAGTGAACACTTCAACAACCGCACTTGTTTTAAATGCGGTAAGGAGGGCCATAAGTTCAGAAACTGTCCGGAGAAATAGGGGTGCCCTGCGGCTACTGGTAATGACATACTAGTAGCTGGGGACTTAAATGATGAGCAGGCCTGTCCTGTAACAGATGACGTGGATGATGTAGCGAGAAACGGCCCTATCTTCAACACATTTTTGGCTTCCTGCCACCACCTGCCCTGCCACAGGACCCAGGAAGCAGCTGCAATGGCACAAACCCCACCGATCCAAGCCCTAAAGTTGCCCTAGGTGTGGGCGGTCGGGCGTGCTCAACGGCGCTCGTGTAAGGGTTGCATGCCTATTGGGTAGCCGTGTGGGTCAGGGCAGGGGTGCAGTAACCCGGGCGGCCCTATCTTTCAACACTTTCGACATCTCCGCCGAGCCCGCCCCCTCTGCTGTGCTCGCCGCTCTATCCGGCTTCGTACTGCCCGCCCGCCCCCCCCCCCCCCCCCTCCGGTTCTGAGTCCGCGATTCCGTATGCTGGGCTGGGGGACGCTTGATGAGTGGGTGATGAAGACGGACGAGGGCGGGATCTCGGGCCGGGGGGGTGGGGGGGGGGGGGCTGAACCTAACAAATTCGTGGCACCTACTTGCTATCAGTTCAGCCACTCGTCGTCCTCATCTATGTAGGCAGGGTCTAGCTCGTCCTCGCCCTGTTCCCCATTCTCCTTTTCCTCCTCCTCTATCTCCTCCTTGCCTTCCTCACTGTCGCTGCTATCAAAAACGCCCATTTCGTCACGCGCATCTTGGCGCTCGCGCGCACTTGAATCTTGCCCTGCGGCGATCTTAGCGTCCGCAACCTTGACGTGGGCACCTAGCACACTTAGCTCAGCTTCAGCCACGGCTTCGGCTAACTCTGTCTTGCGGCACATGGCGTTCGCCACCTCCTCCTCTGCCTTTTTTACTTGCTGCTCCTTCTTTTCTTCTGCCTTCGCTGCTGTCTCCAAGGCAGCGCCAGCCCTCTGCAAAGTTGTTGGCGTCACCTTCTTGGGTAGCTTGGGTTCGGGCTGGCCGCCTGCTGCAGCCTGCAAGGCTCCTTGGAGCGTTGCATGCGCGGGGTTGTCAGGTCTCTCTTCTGCGCTGAGGGTTGCAGTAAGCGCGCACTCCGCCGCCGCCTGGAAGCGCTTGGCCTCGTGCTTCGCTTGGGCTGCCTCGAGCTTCTCTAGCAACACGTCTACCTCGCTCTCCGCGGTAGAAATCTCGACATCTGCTTGATCCAGCGCTGCCTGCAGCTTGTTCAGGGTAGTTGTAGCCACTTGCAGCTCCTTCTCCGCTTTCTGCACGCCAGCTTGTGCCTTCTCCTTTGCCGCCTCTCTTGCCTTCGCTGCGTCGGCGATCTTCTTCTGAGCACATCGTTCCTATCGCTCTTCCTTCTCTCGTTTCTTAGCAGCCCTGTCCTCCTCCCTAGCCTTCTGCATCTCCCGGGCCTCCGCATTTGTCCACATGATGGCGCCTGTGTTCGTTGACGCTCGTGCCCTCTTGGCTTGCTTCTCGTGTATCGCAGCCTCTGACAGCCGCACCCTGTTGTAGACAGTGGGGTATTTTGAACCGGTCTTGTGTTGTAGACGGGATTCACAGATGCCAATAATGTCCCTGGCGACCTTCATTGCATCTGTGAGCTGCTTCTCGGTGAGGGTCACGGTAAACCGCTCGTCCAGGACGGCGCTGAGAAGCCTACCGTTGCTCCAGGCTGGGAAGGGGCTCGCGGGGCTGCAGTGAATGATGCCCGAACGATTTGCCGGGCTAGTTGCAGCGGCTGTGGGAAGTGAAGACAGCATGCTACTTGCCTCTAGCAACAGATCCACTGCCGGCTCGCAGAGGGCAGCATGCAGGGGGCACTCATAAAAATCCACACATAAATGTAAGATGATAATTGCAAGTTTACCATGCCATCTTTTGAGCTGGTAGAAGTCGCCAAGTGCAAGCTAGCTTACTCGCCTGAAGTTGACAATGATCAGCAATATTTTGCCTGTGCGGCGTAGTTCCTCTGTGTAGGGCAGGATCCAGCGGACCATCTCCTTTCTCAAATTCAGCGATGGCATTGTATAGTGTGAGCATATCCTTTCTGGTTACAAGCCATCGCTTGGGGTCTAAGCGGTCAGCTACCCGCGCACGCAGCTCAGGGTTGCGGCGCATGAAACCGCGAAACCATTTTCTATACATCTTCCCTCGTTTGATCCAGACCTTGGCGACAGGGTCTTTATCATAGCCACGGTTATTAATGATGTCCAGCGCGTGCTTCTTGACGGCTCGCTTGCTTAGCGCAAGCCCACGGTCTGCCCAGATCAGGACGCACTTTGCCAGCGTTGATTCGTCCTCACAGGTCATGGTTGTTGGGCGGGTTCTAGCAGCAACACCATGAGTCTTGCCCTGTTTCATAGCCTCTCTTGCCCTCTTGAAAGCATCGATAAGCGTCGTTCTGTTCACGCCATAGCTCTTTGCAGCTTTGGCCGGCTTTTCGACACCAACAAGAACAAGCTTGACAGCAAGCTCCAGCGCGCGCTTCGCCTTCTCACCGACGTTGTAGTCACCTCGAGCGTTAGAGGGGTCACTCGACTGACTGAGGGGTTCTTTACGGGGTCGACCTCGCCCATGTTTTGCGTCGGTGGCGGCCTTGCGGGTTGCCGTGTGCTTCTTGGGTGGGCGGCCAGACGAGCGCGCTGAGAATTGTCCCGACCTTTCCCTCGTACGACCGCGCATCGCGGCGCGCGATGGCCCACCCGCCATCGAGCTGGCTGACTGGCGAGCCGGCTATGTCGTCCCCCAGGGACGTGGGCAGCCACGCCCCGCCTTGACCGACTACCACGGCCTCTAAGCGGCACTGCAAGGACGGTGGTGAGAGTTAGTGGCGACGCACGGCCACGTGCAGCCGGATGATTCCGATGTGTTGAAACGCGCGCCCGTATTTATTTTCCCGCGACCCGGAAAAAAATGCTGACCCCCATCGCTTCACCCCTGCCTGGCACACACCAGGAAAGTCCATCGGGGGCGGCCCTCCGCCCTAAGGTAGCCCTACTCAAGGGCTATCGGACGCGCCATAGACAGCTCCTAGTAGTGGCCCAACGGCTTGACAGCTAGGGCTTCTAGGGAAAGTGTTGAAAGATAGGGCATGTTGAAAGATAGGGCCTTTTCGCGCTACTTCCCTCTGTTCCTGAGTCTGATGATGTACCGTCAGATTCTGCTCATGCCCCTGTAGATGCACCTACTGATACGTTTGTTGGTAGTAAAGCATCTGTTACAGATACGAAAAGCATACTCGTCATAGCAGCTCGAAAACTGTCGGGTCGTCGTCGAGTAAAAGCTATCCGTCGCAAATATGTCCAGACTTCTAGTACACATACTGGTGTTACCTGGAGACTGGTGGATCGTATCTTTGACCCCCTCTATGATAAATATCAGTTTACTCTAGAGGGATGTGCAGATTATGAGGGATTGAATACCCATAAAGATCTGCCCTTATGTTCAGTCAATGAATCAGTTCTAGAACGGGACTTAGCTGGTGAACGAGTATATATACATCCACCATGGGACAGAGTAGAACAAATTGCTGCACACTTTGAAAATTGTCGTAAGGCTAATCGTAATGATACTCTTGGTGTTTTTATACTACCAGCTTGGGAGAAGTTTAATGCTATGACAAAGCATTGGAAACTAATCCAGGAGTTCCCGGCTAGAACGCCTATGTTTACCCGTTTATCACCAGAGAATGCTACCGTCCATACAGATGTTCGCCCTGCACCGTGGCCCATTCGTATATGGCTGGTGGACATCGAGTGTAGTATGCCTGATGATATTATGGATGAATCCTGCTCACCTAATGTTGATGAGGAGGTGTCTGTGGACACCCAGGATTTTAACGTGGAGTCAGAAAATGTTAACCAAAATATTTTTGACTCAGAAACCGTTAATGTGTCGGCTGATAATGTTGATAATGTATCACAACCAGCTACTGTGGCTTCATTAAGTAAATGGGGTGATCCCAGGCCACTATTATAGGTTGAAATCAGCTTAAATACTGGTGCTCATGTAGATGCATTAGTAGATAATGTAGCATCGCTGAATTTTATTTCTGAGGACTTTGTCCGTAAAAATGATATTCAAATTGATAAACTTCAGAAGAAAATTCCGGTTCGTCTTGCTAATGGTCAACGTGTGAGTTGTACACAGATCGTTACCATTACATTTGATATAGCAGGACACTCTTTTGAGAACCGAGTATTTTATGTTCTTCGAGAACTCAATGTGGCTGATGTTGTGTAAGGATTAACTTGGCTTGATGATGCACAAGTATCTGTACAATATGGGGAGAATCGTATCTTAACCCTAATTGATGGTACAGAAATCCAATTTGAAACAATAGAACGCCGACCCGAATGTACACCCCTCCACATAAGTTTGGGGTCCCTTTTCGGCAGTCTCAAGACTTCAGAAGTCTAGGGTACCTGAACGTAGGTTATATGAGATGAAACCCTGGAATCTCAGAGGGTTTTATAAGACCTGCATAACGAGTGGCTCAAACCGAAGCTTAAAGACCTTTGACTAGGGTGTCACGCTGCACTTGGTGCGTGGATGGGCGTCGCCTGCAACTGCACCAAAACCAGGGTCGGTATCGCGCACACGCCGACGCGCGTGAATAGACAACCACACGGCGGGATGGCCATGAACGCGTGAGGAAACACATTGTTGAGGGGCTCGGGTGCATTTGGTTGGGGTGCAGCCGTGTGGGTGGCTGCTAGTACATGTCGCGTTGCGATACTGACATGGCATCAGTGTTGGCCACGCTCAGCAACACCCCCTCGGCTTTAAAACGCTATAACTACTCAGGGTTTGCTCAGAAAAACTTTTTAAAACTACCACGCAATTTCTCGTTCAAATCTGCGTCAAAATCAGTCTTCCAATATCAAAAATCGATTTTTGGGGCCCCGGGAAAATCCCCAAAGATGATCATCCAAGTTGCCCCTCACTGCCTCATGTGCCCACCCATATCGGGCTCGTGGCTTTGCGCCAAGTGCGTGTCTAAGCCCCATACTCAGTTGCGCGAGAGCGTTATGTGTGTGGATGACCACGGACCACCAACACTTGGCATGTGCCGCCTCCTAGCGATACACACACCTACCAGCCAAAATGCCATTTTCCACAGTATTTTTCAAGGAATTTCATATTAATTAAAGTCCACGCCCCTACCGCGCCACCCCGCCCACGAAACGGTGCAACTGGCATTCCACCACGTGCCCCCATAGTAGAGCATTGCCCTACACCAAGGGGGCCATCGAACGCCTCTCCTACGTGCGTTCGCCACAGAAACAGCACCATTTTCACCCCAAAACTGCCCCCCACAGTGGCCAACTTGTCGTTGGGGTGTCACGTCGTGCCTATAGCGACATGCTTTCAGTGGCCTACACGCACGGTGTGTGCAACTTATGCCAAGGGCCGTATTCACCGAGTTTGGTGCGACGAGTGCCGCTATTTCCATAGGTTTGGACGGTTGGCGCAACCCACAATTTTCTAGCGCCAACGCATCATGCAATGATTTCGCGTTTTTTCAAGGGCGCCCACAAATGGTCGTGTTGTCGCGCGGGTGGGTATAAAGCGCACAATAGGCGTTTGCCCGAACTATTCCCACTGTGGTTGGCATGTATGCACATGCAGCCGGCGTTATCCTCGCCCATGCATGCTTTGCGATCGAAAATGCAAAACCCGGACTTATGTGGAGGGGTGTAGTTCGATTTCCGATCATAAATTAATGAAATTAACACGGAAAACGGCGCGGGGAGGGAAAGCAAAGCGCCCCGTGTGGCTGAGTTCTATTCTGTCCAAATAAGTGTGATTAAGGATGGCCCTAATCTGCATTTGGATGATGCAATGCTACCTGAGCATAAGGAGGCTGTTCGTAAAATTCTCTATGATGAATTTCCGGATGTGTTGCGACCGGTTGATAGTGCTCCGCGGCATCGGCCATGGGACCATAAGTTTGATCTTACTGGTACTATGAAGAAACACCGTCTCAATCGGTTGTCCCCGGCTGAGCGTGCCGAGTTAGATCGCCAATTAAAATCAGCTATTGAAGCCGGACTTGTACGTCCTAGTCAATCTGAGTTTGGCTCGCCTATTCTTTTTGTTAGGAAGGCGGATGGATCTCTCCGGTTATGTGTAGACTTTCGTGGTCTCGATGATGTTCCTCGGAAGGATGCGTATCCCTTACCGCGTATTGATGAAACTCTTGATGAGTTGAGGAAAGCTCGATGCTATACCCATTTAGATTTAGCCTCTGGTTATTGGCAGGTAGCTATAGCTGAGGAGGATATACATAAAACAGCATTTCGGACACCTGATGGTTTATTAGAGTGGACTGCTATGCCAATTGGGTTATGCAATGCCCCCGCAACTTTCCAACGTATGATGAATGATATCTTACGTCCTTTTTTGCGTAAATTTGTGGTTGTGTATCTTGATGATATTTGTATATATTCAGATAATTATATTGACCACTTGGAACATATTCGTATGGTAGTGGCAAGATTATCTGAACATAACCTACGTTTGCAACTAAAGAAATGTTTCTTTGGTATGACATCTATGGAGTATTTGGGTTATACTGTATCTGATGGTAAACTGCAGGTATCTGGGTCTAAAATATCTGCGATTAAAGATTGGCCCGTGCCAAAAACTCAGGGCGAAGTGCGAAGTTTTGTACAATTTTGCAATTTTTACTCTCAGTTTATACACCATTTCAGTGATTTAACCACTCCGTTGACCGATTTGTTACGTAAAACAAAACCAGCCGTTGTAGACTGGAACCCTGCCTGTCAGGAAGCCTTCGAGACTCTTCGTCTACGTTTGATTTCCGCTCCTTGTCTGACCATACCGGAAATAGGCTTTGATGCGACGTTCACCGTAGCGACAGATGCGTCCAACGTGGGGCTAGCTGCAGTTTTATTGCAGGACCACGGAGGAGGCCCACAACCAGTAGCGTATTGGGCGCGGAATCTGAAGTCAGCTGAGCGCGGTAATACTTACTCTGCTTATGACCTCGAGGCATTAGCCATCTGTGAGTCGATTAAGCATTGGAGGTGTTATGTTGAAGGTTGCCGTCGATTCCTTGTTGTTTCAGACCATGACACCCTACGGCATTTGCTCAGGCAACCTGCAGAACGGATGAATAGGCGCCAAGCTCGCTATGTTCGCGACTTACAGCCTTATGTAGGTTCGATGTCCCTTGCGTACAGAAAAGGCAAGTGGAATGAGGCAGATCCGTTGTCTCGTAGACCGGATTTCAAACCGTTAAGTTTCGGTGGCCTTTATTGGACCGGGGATGTGCCGGGCACAGCTGAGGCACTTGAATGTGTACACAACTCACAATGTGCTGCCATAGCTTCTATGAGTGTGAGTACTCTAAAGCTTAGTGATGACATACTCGACATGATAAAAACGGGGTATGTGGCAGACGACTTCTATTCCGAATGGGGGGGATGGATGAAGTCGGGACATGTGTCCAAACGAGACGGATTTTTTTGCAGACATAAATGTCTATGTATCCCTAACCGTCGGCTATCCATAACCATATCCATAACCGTCGGCTCATTAACAAAATATTGTATGAGCTACATGATACTACTGGGCACCGGGCTGTTCAGACTACCTTGGCACGTGCCTTGGATCGTTTTTGGTGGACGCGTATACGTCATGATGTGAAAGCCTATTGTGATAATTGTCCAACCTGTAGGCGGGTACGTTCTCGTCCGCAGCCGGCAGCACCGACGCAGCCGCTTCCAGTGCCGCCACGTCCATGGCACTCGGTTGGTTTGGATTTCATTACCGATTTACCTGTTAGTAATGGTTTTGATGCAATGTTGGTTGTTGTATGCCATCTAACCCGGCAAGCACATTTTATTCCGACGATTAAAACTGCGACTGGTGAATATTCAGCTGAGTTATTCCTGAGGGAAGTATACATGTTGCATGGTTTACCAAGGGCTATAATTTCGGACCGTGATCCGAGATTTATGTCGTCTTTTTGGCAGACTTTGTGGCGTCGCCTAGGCACTAAGTTAAACATGTCTAGTGGCCAACATCCTGAAACGGATGGTCTGACTGAAAGGATCAATGCCATAGTCTGTGAACTGGCTCGAGCGTTTTGTTGCTTTGATGGCACCAATTGGGTTTATCAATTGCCGTTGATGGAATTTTCGTATAATTCTAATCGTGCACTTGGTATTGAGCATACACCGTTTGAGGTTAATTACGGATTTAATCCTGAAACACCTCCTGACTTATTGTTTGCCATGAGGCCCACAATACCTGTGTCAGTCAGTGCTCAACAGAAAATCCAGAATATGAAAGACATCCATGACTTAGTCAAATCGATTTTGGCAATTCATAAGGATGAGTTGACTGTTCGTCCTACGGAAAGGCAACAGAGGGATGTTCCCGTTTTCAATGTTGGAGATAAAGTGAGTATTGTAACTCGCTTTCTGAAAATCAAAGGCCAACCTAACCAGAAGTTAATGGATAGACAGTTGGGTCCTTTTCCGATTATTGAGAAGATTGGCAATTATAGTTTCCGGTTGCAATTGCCTACGGGGATGAAGTTGCATCCGGTTTTTCATGTGAATAGTTTGCGGCCATGTCCGACTGCACCTATTCGACCGGTTGTGCCATTGGTCACGGGTTCTGAGGAAGATCCTGAAAGCCAAGAGTTTGAAATTGAAAAGATATCCGCAGTCAAGATTGGCTTGATGCCTGGCCACAAAGGATCTCAATTGCAATTTCTGGTGCACTTTGCAGATAAAACTATTGCACCTGTTTGGCATCGTTTGTTTGATGTAAAACGGACTGTTGCTTTGCAAAGTTTTCTGGATACGCCGATGTGGCTGCAGTTTGCTGAGTCAGATGAGTTTCTGCAGCATGCGGCTAAATACCCGGCTAGAATTCCAACTGCAAATTGAATACTGCTTTATGTTGTCCAAGGGGGGAGAGATGTAGTGTGACAGTTACACTGTATTGTAACCTGTCATGCACTATCTTTGGCATAATACAGTACGAGAGCCGGTACCACTGAATGATGTACATTCTACGGGTACTAGAGTACGAGTGCGCGCATGTCACGCGCACGAGTACTCGTATATCGGCATGCTGTATTATATGTAATTATGTCTGCCTGTCTGTCAGATATATTCTATTCTTGACGGTGCAGGGCATATATTATGTATTGCCGTACAATGACGGGGCTGACGTTCTGCCTTCAGTCTGACTCTCCATGGTGACGCCCTTTGCAGTGGGCGTGCTGCTAGTGGTCGGCATGGCCTGATGGCCAATGCCGACGATAGCTAGATTATTAGTAGCAGCGGGTGGTGGCAACTTGCAACAATTATTGTATTCCAAAAACACTGTAGCCTCTCGCCTTTGCACCACCACTGCACACCCACCTTTGTTTGTCTTTGAGTCTCTATCCTGTTGAGACTGTCGCAGTAGCGGCGGCGAAACGCGACGGAGGCACGGCGATCGGACTAGCATTGTTTGGCCCAGGGACACCAGGGACAGCCGGCAGCGCGACCATGGCACTGCCGGAGATGTCCATGAACGTGAGGTCCTGGGCATGGCGTAGCTTGCCCCGAATCCGGGACGGGGCTGGTAGGCAGGGCTGACTGACCTGTAGAGCGCATGTTAGTCGTTGTTCTGACATTTCAATACAACAACGAATTCCGATTCAACAGCCAGACGCGATCGCACGGCCGTGCCGCCCACACGCGTCGACATAATCATCACATGCCCACGACATATCATCCAGGCAAGGTATTAGACGAGTGCTGGGGGGTATGGGAGTCATACCTGAGGCAGGGTGCCGGCGCCGGTGGTTTGGAGCTTTAGCACGTTGGAGGTCTCGGGGGACTCGGTGCCGTCGTCCCGCCTGATGCGGAATGTGTTGTTCACGACAGACTCCGCGACTTCTCCAAACTTCATAGCCATATGTTGGCGTAATCTGACTGCCGGGGCGGGCAGGGGCTTGATACGGCCCACGACGGGCGGCTACACGGCTCTTGAGCGGAATAGGTTGTCTCATGGTGAATCGGTGGGTTGGGAATGGTGGCCGCTTTGCACTGACGGATCAGCCGACCCGAGCGGTCCCGGACAACTTCTGTATCCTATTTGTGGCCCTCGAGGACCTCCATTTGGCCCTCGAGGACCTCCATCTGGACCTCCACTGACGCCATGGTGGTCATCATGCCAGTTTTGCCCATAGTACTGGGCCCATACTTTCTGTTGTATATATACAATATATCTGAACGAGGCACTAGACGCAGCGTGATACAGTTGTACCGCCCCCCCTTGACCGTGCGCGGTATGGTGAGCGAATGCGCACCCCGCCCTGATCCAAGGGGCCAGCGACATATCGCCCATTTGTGATCGACGCGGCGGGTGTAAGGCCTAATGAGATCACTTTGCTTTGCTATTCTCGCCCGCGGGCGCCATGGCCGCAGCGACGGGCGGGATTGCTCGGGTGTGGGTGCCTGTCCGATGTGGCGAGGTAGACTATATATCTGACGGGCGCTAACTTCCGGGCGTGGCAATTTCTCGGAAATTGCCACGTCCGGAAGCTTGCAGAACACCTGCGAATGTGCAATTTTAATCATCTAACGGGTCGCGGGCGGGGCTCGGACGCTACTGGTTTTATAAGATTCGACGGGTACAGGGGTGACCGATGTTTTCGCTGAGGGCGGCACGAAAAGTGCCGTACATCAGCATTTCAGCGCTACAACACCAAAACTGCCCCGCGGGCTGCGAGCGTGCATTGCTCTGTGGCCGTCACGTCAAATTGGCGTGGCGCAAAGGCCGCGGGCAGGCGGTGTCGACACCCCCATTCCCTAGGGTTAAGGGAGGGAAAGCAAACCCCGATAACACATCTCTAAACAAAACGTCCGTTCCGCGATAGAAAACAAGGGTCGGTGTTCTCTCTAGAAACCGTCGTTTTCTACCACAAAGAAGACCTTGACTATGGAAAAGTAATGTGAATATATGCCATAGCGAGTAACGGAAAAACATCAGCGGTTGTCAGTCGCGTAACTTTTCAATTGTGAATACCGGCTTTACAAGGCTTACTACATACATACCGCATGCACGGCTATGCCTTATACAACTACAGAGACTGTATGTGGGGCCGTGTAGCCTGCTGGACTGTGCTCGTACCCTACGTAGGTAAGACAGTGGTGATGGGCGGGGTAGTGCTCCCAGTGATATAATATAAGGTAAATAATAACTAAGCGCGTCATCATGCAGTAGTATTCGCATATGACAAGCAATTAGGCGCCTACGCCGCTGGACGAGGCACTCGAGCCAGCACCTCGCTGGTAGTAGCTCCTCTTATAGGAGGTACGCCTAACCGATGAGGTGAGGCGCGAGTGCAGCACACCGCGACACCGCGTACGGGTCCGCTGTGAGGCAAGGTGTATTGGTGGGTTACAACGAAGGAAGGCATGCATCAACATGTGGCCTATGGTGCTATATAGCACCGTGTAGGATATGGGCGTGCAGTATGCGTCTATCCATCCTTTGCTTTAGTACGGGCAGCGTCGTACTATGATGTTCACTCGACCATTGGCCGTGCGGTGATTCATTCCTAAGTATGCACTATGGAACAAGAGGGTGTGTGCGGTAAAGCTCCGCATCGGTCCTTGGGATTAAAATATCAATAATTGATTATATTCGGAAACTAAAGATTGAGAATTGATTCTTGATGATCTTCTTCATCCGATCTTTATTTGATTTTTTACTTCGTAGATATTGGTGCAATGGTAAACTCCCCCCCCCCCCCCCCCCCCCCCCCTTAATATTGGTGTCCGGTAAATTCCGGCATCTACTAATGCGTATCGGTGCACTAGTAAATCCCGCAACCTAAATACCAATGCAATACTTAAATATCAGGCGCCCGTTGCCTTGCAGCGGCCCACATGGAACGAAGGATCTTGGGTGTTGTAGGCCAGCACCACCCCCACCTCCACGTGGTGGGCGCTGGGAACCCCTAAGACCCGTGCCCGGCTGAGTGAGGCAGGGGCCTGAGCGGGATGGCCGGTTGTGGCGGGTCCTCGGATCCTGCGACGACCGGGAAGCCGTACACGGGGCTTGTCAAACAATACCCGTAGTACCGGTAGCGCATGCTTGAGCCGCCGGGCAGCAGCCATGTACATGGGGCTGCGAAAAATAATTTCTGCACGACCTCGGCCTTGCGTCGGCCTCTCCGAGATCCGCTTACGGGTAGGGAAAGGGATATGTACAACTCGGTGGGGGCATCTTACTACTCACGAGGGTTGTTCGAAATACAATCGCGTTTTCGTACTTGGATGCGATCTGCCCGGTAAGGGGGGCGTCACAAAACTCGGCACGGCATTGCACGGTGGCGACCGTTATAAATCCAGCCGTGCATGGGGCCAGGCAGCCGCCCTCGGGCGGTGACCTTGGACAAGTGCGTGGGTAGTGGCTGCCTCGCGTTGGGCGATCCAGCACGAGAAAATGGCATCATTCGAGCGTTTTTGGTCCAATCCACGACCTAGTAAATTGTCCCACTAAAATGGTACAAATTACGGGGCTGCGGGCGATGTCATTTAGTAGCGGAAGTGGCGCACATCGCAAAGTACTATTTTACTCGCGTGCGCGACTGCGCAGCCGCCAACCGCCACCATGCTCACGCGAGTGGGGATGCCGGGCAGTCCAGTCTCTCCACCACCACAAAGAACCCGCCCGGGACCCAACATGGGTGGTGGCAGATAGGTCTACATCCCCGTGACACGAGAGATAGACACATCCCTCCAAAGTCTTAGCCCGTACATAATGGCACAGAGGCCCGGATCCGTGACAGAAACGGACGCCGCCTACATTGGGCGTAGGTCCGCCCGGCTGGTAAGATTGATCCGTTTTTGGCATGCCCACCTACTCCGACTGCACAAGCCCACGCCGGCAGCAGCACCGCACAACACGTAGTCACTGCCATCGAGCCGGAGGCACCCTCGGCATAGGGGCAGCGGGTAGCTAAGGTCGGTGGCATTGTTGCGATGTAGTGCTGCTGTTGGCACAAATGGCTTACTGGACCCCTTGCTAACCGTGTAGACTTCGCGAGCAAGACCCATGTGCTTCTACTACACAAGCCCAAGCCCAAGCCGGCGCCGCACTACAATGCGCCGCTGCCGTCGAGCCGGAGGCGCCCTCGACAGAGGGACCGCCAATCGCCAAGGTGGATGCCACTGCTGCGATATAATGTTGCTGAGGTCATTGATAGTGCCACGGCTTGCTAATAATCTTGTCACCTTCGCGACCAAGAGTCCCCTGCTCCGAGTGCACAAGCCCAATCCGGCACCGGCGCCGCAACACAAGGCGCCACAGCCATCGAGCCGGAGGCACCCTCCACACAAGGGCAGCCGGTCGCCACGGTGGGTGCCATTGCTGCAATACAATGCTGATATGCGCATTAATACTTTTACGGCTTGCTAGTCTCGTCGCGCTTGCAAGCGATAACCCTAGCCCCGACTGCACAAACCCAAGCCGGCATCGCGCGGCGCCGGACCACAAGGCGCCACTGCCGTCGAGCCGGAGACGCCCTTGGTACAGGGGCAACCGGTCGCCAAGGTGGGCGGCATTGCTGCCGTATTGTGTTGCTGTGGGCAGGCAAGGCAGGAGTAGTTTCACGGCTTGCAAATCTTGTCGATCGCACTCGCGAGCAAGACCCACTTGCTCCTAATGCACAAGCCCATGACGGCAACAACGCCACACGATGAGCACAACGCGCCACTGCCGTCGAACCGGAGGCGCCCTCGAAAGAGGGGCAGCCAGTCGCCAAGGTCGGTGGCATTGCTGAGATATTATGTTGATATGGGCCTGAAGAGTTTTACTATTGCTTGAGAAATGAGAATCCGGTCGCCCAACGTCGTGCCGCCGCCGTCGAGTTGAAGGCACCCTCGACAAACACGCAACCGGCCGCCTATATTGGTGCCATTGCTGTGATATATCGCTCTTGTGGGGATGAATAGTTTCACGGCTTGCTAATCTTTCGCGCTCGCCCGCGAGATTCCCTTGCTCCGCCTGCACAAGCACAAGCCGGCACCGGCGCCGCATCATCACAAGGCGCTACCGCCATCGAGCCGGAGGCGCTCTCGGCATAGGGGCAGCCGGTCGCCAAGGAAGGTGGCATTGCCGCTGTATAATGTTGCTGTGGGCAGGAATGGGAGTTCAGTGTTTTGAGAATACAAATACGCATGGTTACAAGCTTGCCACCATCCGCTGCTATAGATACTATGGCTAGCGTCGGCACATTTCGTCAGACAATGCCGACCTACAGCAGCACGCTCAATGCAACGAGCGTCACCTATAGAGTCGAATAGAAGACAAAACGTCTGCCTCGCGTTATGTTATGGCATTACTTAGTATATTGTATGGCACTGACAAATACCGAGCAGACATACGCGGACCTCGGATAATCAATACCCGGCACGAGTACAAAATAGTGCGCGCGCGTCTTGCGCGCCCTCGTACTAGTGCCTACTACTGTACCCGTAGAATGTTACATTATCCTGCGGTATCGGTACCCGTACAGTGTGATGCCAAAGACAATGCATGACGAGTTACACATCAGTTTAGCTGTCATGTGCGCCCCCTATCTACCTCCCTTGAAATGTTTGCTACTAATAGTTGGGATTTCCTCTTCTCTTGTCTGTTTAGTAGGCGCGGTACGGCACCATTACGGTGCTACTACGTCCACGTGGCGTGCCCGTATACCGCCGGAGGAGCTGCATCGACCCAGCAGCCCCTCCTCGCCAATTTTATTGTCCGTCGGAAGTTGCCGTACGCCAGTGCAACAGCACTTGTCCACCCCGCGCGCGGTTCCTGTCGCATCCATCCCGGGTAACGTACCGTTGTTCCCGCATGATGCTTCGTCGTGTGCTTCAAAGCACCGGGGGGGTTGTTGGGTTTTGTCCCCATCCTCCTTTGTCGCGGCGCACCCACCATGGCGTCGCACCGCGACAGCCACACCCACACCCACCCTCCCCTCACTTCGTTAAATTCCACAGTGTTGACAACTGAGGTCTGACACCCAGTGTGTTTGATATTACAATGCTACTGCGCTTAGCCGCTGCGGAGAAGCGCGCGCTGGCGCGCGCGTACGAGGACTACATCAAGACCATGTGCGTGCTGTACGCACCACTAGATAGTAGCTCCAGTAGTCCTCCAGCTCCGGCTGCTCAGCCCTCATCAGTGAGGGGCTGCTAGCCTTGTAATCACTTCTTCGGTCTCACCTAGCAGAGCCTCCGGCACTTGGTGCACCACCACCTGCGACTCAGGCAGGACGCACCAGGTTATGCGCATGACAGGTTATGGGCTAGTTCCACACGTTGCTTTTGCCTCGCTCTGGAGACCTTGTAGACAAGAGTCCGTCGTGCAACGGCGACGTTAAACAGAGCTCGGAGCTGGAGTCTCGGAGTAATGAAGCGTCTTTTTTTCCTTAAGCGGTATATATTGTAGCGCAGTCAACCACGACAGGCCGTCGACACCTTCCACCATCTACCGGTTTCCATCAGCCCTGGGACAGCCGCCTTGGATCAACTGCACACAGGTCGCATTACAGATACCCAGCGGGAGCAGGTGGGAGCATCGGGGGGGTTGGCGCGTGCGGCATTCATATTCTGCACGTCAGTCGCAAAGCCTCAACGCCTGGCTGTTGTTCCGTCAGCGCCGGGTGTCACGCATGTCGTCCAACTGTGCATCGACCACGTACGAAAAGGGTCCGTGAGAGCCTGGCTTCCCTCAGCAGGGAGAAGGGTCTGGCGGTGTGGTCCCCGAGAGGCCACCGCTCACGATATCCCGCGTGCTGCACGGTTGACGAGTGCTTTCGGCACTGGTGACATCAGGCATCCATGGGTACATACTGGTCGCCAACATGTCCGACAGTGAATCGAGGGCGGTGTCGCCCTTACCTCCTGGTATGCACTCACCTGGCGGTACTCCCCTCCTGCGGACTACCAAAGGAGGAGGGCCTGGTGTGAGGAGCAGTGGACGCAGCGGAAGACGTGGTAGCCGTAGTAGTGCCGATACCACCGGCGACGAGCCGGGGGGGGGGGGGGGGGTGATAGAATCTTGACAGCCATAAAGGAACTCCAAGTTGGAATGGCAAGCATCGGCGAGGATCAGTCACGACTTAGGGAAGAGGTCCAATGGCATCGCACCTGTGTCGACGACAAGTGCGGCCAGCTCGAGTCCAAATTGGACACACCTGCAGCAACTCACCGAGTTGCGTCGACCACTGGCGGTAGCGGGCGTCAGACTTTAACACCCGCTCAGGTGGAGTCGGCGCGCCGGGCTTCAGCGCGGCGAGCCCGAGGTGACACTTCACCCCTCTCTCGCGAGAAACTGGAGTTTCCCAAGCTGACCAAGGCCCTGCCGATGTCGTCTTGGACATCCCTCTCTATCTTGTGGTTCGGTATCAAAGCACCAGAGTTGCTTTACCAGGCTACTCTCTCGTCCGGACATCACGAAGTCGATGGTGTACTGCAGGATGAGCTCTTTAACCTGCTCATGTTGAGCATGAGCTGGTCTACGCAGGGCATGGATGCACTTGCACTAGTCGATGTGAATGCGCCTAACCGAGGAGCGCTGGCATGGCAAGCACTGCACGAAAAGCTAGACAGATACTCGGTGGCTCGCAGCATTGACATTGGCAGTCGACTTACCGACAAGTATGATCCGACCGCAGGTCAAAGCGTCGGGGACTTCATCCAAGGCAAACGCCAACTGTGGCACAAGCTCAACGAGTCAGTTGCCGGTCTGATGCCACCCGGCCAACACTGTATTTCCGATCATTTTCTCGGGAGTATATTGCTTGGGTGCCTACCGAGTGACCACCCTGTATTAGGCATGTGCAAACGCGCAGTGCTCGCTGGGGTTGATGGCGTTCGGACACTACTCGAGTCTCGCGTAGTCGAAGAGCAAATGTTGGTTCAGATAGACAATTCCGGCTTTGATCATACGGGTCGACATCAGCGATCGGGCTCGCGTCCAACCATGGAGCCAGCCCAACCACAAGCATTTTTGGCTAACAAGTTTCGGAAGCGTGTTAGCCCCTTCGCCGGTAGATGTTCCTGGTGTGGTTCTAATAACCACCGAGGTCCCGACTGCAAGGCGTCATATGGAGAACAGTTGGCATGGAACAAGGAGAGGAAGAGTATCCTTAACATCAAGTCGAAGCTTCCCACCGGTGGCGCAACGGCTCATCTCACCGCCATGGCCGAGGGTTCCACCGAGCTTACAACTGACGAGGAGGACGTTCCGATTGAGGGATCGGACCTCGACGAGGTACGAACCTCCAGCGCATCTACCCCTACTGTCGGCAGCAATCTAGTGGGGGGCAACGATCAGCCTTCCACCGCTAGTACTAAATCTGTGGCACCTGAACCGACCGCTCTAATGGCATCGGTTTGTTCTGCGTCACCACGACATGGTCGTTGGGGCATTATGGATGGGGGTTGCAATATCAGTTGCAATGCATACCGATCTGAAGTCAAATCCCTACGGAAGCTCAACCGTTCCGGCACTGTTGGAGGGGTTGATGTGCCTATCGAGGGCATTGGTGCTGTTGAAGTGGCATTCCCCCTTACCACATGAGGTTATGCATTTTTGGATATCACCACTCTACACTCCTACTCTGCTGTCCAAGAGTGGCTGTGGCAGATTACTCAGCCAGTCATGGATGCAACGCCACCATGGCTGTGACTTCATATACCCTGGATCTAAGGATTATGGTCTTGTGGTTATGGATGCAGGAATGGTAGGTCTGAAAGTGGACAATGGCCTCTACATCCTACATGGCACAGAGGACCGCTTTCTCGACCATGAAGAGGCAGTGAGTGGGGCAGCAGCTGTTGCTACAGCCGTGACAACAGCTGCCGATTCCGGCACTAGTGCTGATGCTAGTGATGCCAATGCACCTGATACTGGTAGCAATGTAAGTAATGTTGACCCTCTGACGATGCTGTCCGAAGCCAATGCAGAGGCGGCACTGTGGCACAAGAGACTCGGTCACTTACACATGGGCGGTGTTCAGATGCAACATGGCCACGGGGTCGCTGGCGTGCTTAATTTTCCGTCTCGCATCCGCAGTCAACTCTGTCATGACTGCCTACTCAATAAGGCATGTGCGGCACCTCAGAACAGACTACCAGCTAAACCACCTGATGGCCCACTCCAGATTTTTTCAGTCGATCTTTGGGGTCCAGTGCGAGTGGCTTCACCTCATGGCATGCGGTACGCTCTTCTTGTCACTGACCACTACACCAACAAACGGTGGCTCAGATACATGAAAAACAAGACTGCAGAGGAGGTGGGCAAGCAGCTGGCAGTGACCTTACGCAAAATTAAGTTCACTCATCAGCGCCATCATGGGCACTTACCGTTTGCCCCGATGATGAAATTTGATCAAGATCCCACTTTCTGCGTTGAAAGCCTGCAGAACCTGGTCACCGCCATGGGGTTTGGGGTACAATGGACAGCACCGCATCAACATAACATGTTGGGAAAGGCGGAGCGGCCTTTCAGGACTCTCAGAGAGGCAGCATGTACCATGATTCATGCAATGAATGTGCTCACTTGGATGTGGACTCTGGCATTCCCCGCCGCCAACTGGGTGCATGAGCGCACCTACTCCCGAGCGGCTGGACATGGAGGCGGCATCCCATGTCAACTAGAGGCGGGACATGCAGCCGATGTTTGTGCTGCCAGAGTATTTGGATGCGCGGCATTTGTGAAAATTCCGGATGATCAGCGCAGCAAAATGGATGTTAAGGCATTCAAAGGGGTCATGGTCGGCTATGCTGAGGACTCAATTGGGTACAAGGTGTACAATCCCACCACTGGCAGCATCATCAACACGGTACATGTGCGTTTTGACGAGCACACACCTGGATTTGGGGGGTCCGTACCATTTGCGGCGGTGCGTATGGAATCTGAAGAGGACTCCGATGGGGGATCCGATGTGCCAGTGCGCTCGGATGCATCCCCACATGAGTTCGATTCAGTGGGGGATACGGAGCCAACACTTCGGAGGGCATCTGGAGATGCGGCACCTGACAGACCGGTGCGAGATCGACGCCCGCCTACGCGATTCTGCGATCAGTTTCAAGCTATGCTATCTGATGCTAGGGACGACAGAGCAGTGATTGCTGAGGCACACCTGTCAAATGGCAATGTGGTTGCACTCTTGGCCGCCAGTGACGTCCCTGAACCAGCCCCTTACAAAGAGGCAGTCAGTGGTCCCAACGCCAAGGAGTGGCTGCAAGGCATAGCCAAAGAGTACAGTGCTCAAGTAGCTAATGGCACATGGGACGTAGATCTGGTGGCACTTCCACCAGACAGAAAAGCGGTCAACTGCAAGTGGGTGTTTAAAGTCAAACCTGACTCTAATGGCGAGGTTGCAAAATTCAAAGCCAGACTTGTGGCTAAGGGTTGCAGTCAGAAGGCCGGTATTGACTTCACAGGGACATTCTCACCAGTGATTCGACAGGCCAGTCTCCGGGTTATGCTCACCATCGCTGCTGCCCTAGACATGGAACTATACCAACTAGATGTGAACACGGCGTTCCTCCATTCCGATTTGGATGAAGAGGTATACATGCGCCAACCTGAGGGATTCCATGATGGCACAAAGCGGGTACTCAGACTGAGAAAGTCGATGTATGGCCTCAAGCAATCCCCTCGGAATTGGAACAAACTGATAAGTGGGTGGCTGCTACAGACCGGGTGGAAGCAGTGCAGTAAAGATCCATGCCCGTACTACTGCTATCAAGATGGGGTATTTTCTATGTTGGGGTTGTACGTGGATGATATGCCCTTTGCGTCGACCTCTGTGGAGTGGGCTACCCACTTCAAGCAGCAGATCAGTCAGCGCTTCCACATTACCGTCACGAATTCATGCACATTGCCAGGGACAGAGCCAACCGGACTATCACCATGGATCAGTCGAAATACATTGGCGACATTCTTCGTCAGTTTGGAATGGAGGACTGCTACCCCTCTGCACTCCCCATGGACACTGACTACAAGAATCACCTTCCTGATTCAGCGCCGCCGTCACCTGCACTTGGAGTTGAGGGTCGTGAAACTTACCGGTCCTTGATGGGCAGCCTTTTGTATGTCGGTTGCAACACCAGACCTGACATCAGTGCTGCTCTCAGCATTCTGGGCCAGGTGCAGAAAGCACCATGTCAGATGCACATGACTGCTCTGAAAAAGGTCCTCCGTTATCTCAAAGGCACGCATTCACATGGCCTCACCTTGGGGGGGGGGGGGGGGGGGTCACCGGCCAGTCTGCAGCTCACAAGCTATGCATATGCTGACCATGCTGGGGATTTGGAATCTCGCCGCTCCAGGTCTGGCTACCTCTTCTTTCTAGGTGATCACGGCGCTGTTAGCTGGAAATCCAGACTTCAGCCAGTCGTGTCCACCTCGACTTGTGAGGCAGAGTATTACTCTCTCAGCCTCGCTGTGGAGGATGCCCTACATCTCCGCCAACAGGTGGGAGAGCTGCTTGGTCGGGATACAACCAGCGTGTCAGCCGAGCCGGTCTGCATCCATCAAGACAATCAGAGCACCATCAAATACTGTCACAATTCCATCGTCAGTGACAGGACTAAGCACATCGACATCAGATATCATTTTGTCAAGGAAAGAATTCTCTGGGGCACAATCCAGATCGGATACTTGCCCACATCTGAGATGGTTGCAGACATGCTCACCAAACCACTTCCCAGGGAGGCCGTGCACAGACATGCGCGCAAGGCTCTGGGCTGGGGCGCTGCAGCATTGAGTGGGGGTGTTGACAACTGAGGTCTGACAGTCAGTGTGTTTGATATTACAATGCTACTGCGCTTAGCCGCTGCGGAGAAGCGCGCGCTGGCGCGCGCGTACGAGGACTACATCAAGACCATGTGCGTGCTGTACGCACCACTAGATAGTAGCTCCAGTAGTCCTCCAGCTCCGGCTGCTCAGCCCTCATCAGTGAGGGGCTGCTAGCCTTGTAATCACTTCTTCGGTCTCACCTAGCAGAGCTTCCGGCACTTGGTGCACCACCACCTGCGACTCAGGCATGACGCACCATGATATGCGCATGACAGGTTTGGCTCGTAGGCTTTCTAGCCCTTCCAAACAGCGCATGATGATGCCAAAGCACCTTTTCAATGTGCATGCGCCCCTCCCTCCCTTGAAATAACCATACACCCCCCTCGAATTGGGACAATATTGATTATTAGTTACATGGGCTAGCCTCAAAAGGCGATCGCCAAATCACCCAATATAAACGGGACAACATATTTCCCTACCTCTTGGGTTGAGCGGAGGAAAAGGAGAGCCGCGTCCGAAATCGCCTGGAATACGAGAGAATCGATACCGGTTGCAATACGGTTTTATCACGGACTTTTAGGCGTCCTCCGTCCTCCGTCCTCCGTCCTCCGTCCTAGTGTGCTGCGTCTTCGTGAATGAACCGTCATACGTTCGATCATTGCTCGTTTGATTTCTAGGCACTCCTACCACAGTCCGTTAAAATCCTGCGACTAAGACGAATCTATCGTGAATTATACCGGAAACATAATGCAAAAATCACGAATGTCCTCCGTCCGTCCTGTCACATACGCGCTTCGCGTATGAACCGTCATACGTTCGGTTTTCACTCGTTTGATTTCACGGTACTGGTATGTGTACGGTAAGATTCTGAATGGATGCGCGTGTATTCTAGCCCAGGCACGTCATATATTCGTCTAAAACGCCAAAATAACGCGGTACCGCAGCGCGTTTTTACTGCTGAATCAGCAAGCGAGACTATTCAGCGACTATTCCTTACTTATACGGTAGTCCAAGTACACCCCTCCACATAAGTCCGGGTTTTGCATTTTCGATCGCAAAGCGCATGCATGGGCGAGGATACCGCCGGCTGCATGTGCATACATGCTAATTACAGTGGGAATAGTTCGGGCGAACGCCTATTGTGCGCTTTATACCCACCCGCGCGACAACACGACCATTTGTGGGCGCCCTTTCAAAAACGCGAAATCATTGCATGATGCGTTGGCGCCAGAAAGTTGTGGGTTGCGCCAACCGTCCAAACCTATGGAAATTGCGGCACTCGTCGCACCAAACTCGGTGGATACGGCCCTTGGCATAAGTTGCACACACCGTGCGTGTAGGCCACTGAAAGCATGTCGCTATAGGCACGACGTGACACCCCAACGACAAGTTGGCCACTGTGGGGAGCAGTTTTGGGGTGAAAATGCCGCTGTTTCTGTGGCGACCGCACGTAGGAGAGGCGCTCGATGGCCCCCTTGGTGTAGGGCAATGCTCTACTATGGGGGCACGTGGTGGAATGCCAGTTGCACCGTTTCGTGAACGGGGTGGCGCGGTAGGGGCGTGGATTTTGATTAACATGAAATTCCTTGAAAAATGCTGTGGAAAATGGCATTTTCGCTGGTAGATGTGTGTATCGCTAGGAGGTGGCACATGCCAAGTGTTGGTGGTCCGTGGTCATCCACATACATAACTCTCTCGCGCAACTGAGTATGGGGCTTAGACACGCACTTGGCGCAAAGCCACGAGCCCGATATGGGTGGGCACATGAGGCAGTGAGGGGCAACTTGGATGATCATCTTTGGGGATTTTTTCCGGGGACCCAAAAAATCGATTTTGTGATTTTGGAAGATTGTTTTCGACGCAGATTTGAACGAGAAATTGCGTGGTAGTTTTAAAAAGTTTTTCTGAGCAAACCCTGAGAAGTTATAGCGTTTTAAAGTCAATGGGGTGTTGCTGCGCGTGGCCGACACTGATGCCATGCCAGTATCGCAACGCGACATGTACTGGCCGCCGCCCACACGGCTGCACCCCAACCAAATGCACCCGAGCCCCTCGCCAGTGTGTTTCCTCACGCGTTCATGGCCATCCCGCCGTTTGGTTGTCTATTCACGCGCGTCGGCGTGTGCGTGATACCGACCCCGGTTTTGGTGCAGTTGCACGCGACGCCCATCCACGCACCAAGTGCAGCGTGATTCCCTAGTCAAAGGTCTTTAAGCTTCGGTTTCAGCCCCTCATCATGCAGGTTTTATAAAACCCTCTGAGATTCTAGGGTTTCATCTCATATGCCCTACGTTCAGGTACCCTAGACTTCTGAAGTCTTGAGACTGCCGAAAAGGGACCCCAAACTTATGTGCAAGGGTGTATGATGCTGTAAAAAGGCGTCGCCGCGGTGCGGGGGCAGTCCGCCGACCCGGGGCCCGGCGTCCGTCGACGGACGGGCGACGGTCGAACGACGGCGTCCGGCGTCCGGTGCCGGTACAGGCGGCGGGCGTGGCGATTCGCGCCGTGCCCGCCCCGTAGACCTGACGATCGGCCCGACCTGCGCGGCCTCGTGCGGGATGCGGGCCGCCTGTAGGCGGCTTTCTACTGTATTGCTGATCTTGTAGTGCTGCTTTTTGGGGGGGGGGGGGGTAACACAACTTTTAGCGGTGGGTTGGGACCTGGCCTTTTTGTAATGCACACCAGTAGTCAGCGGCCCGCTTTTACGCGGCTTGCAGACCTAATCTGTTTTACAAAATAAATACGACTATATATGACATCAGGGCTTTCACAAAAGCGCACTACAACAGAACTAACAGCAACTATGAAAGGTTGCCAGCAAGAGAGACATAAGCCTGAAACCAAGGTCGAGCAGGTACAAAATAATACGTCTCTTTTGAAAAATAAATTACTGATTATTACCCGGAAACAACAGTGTTACAAGATCAACACTACAAGCCGGCTAAAAGCGGCCAGCATCCCGCACCAGGCTCAACCCAAGAGGTAGGGGCACCTCCACAAATCCCCGGCGCGAAGCGCCGCTTAGTAAATAAACGCGAAGTTATTTGTACCGCGGATGAAACCTGCATGCTGCGGGAACCTGTCTGGGCGGCGGAACTCAGGCGGTCTGAGTCTAGTTATTATACAGCGTAATAAGGTACTAATGCGGAATTGTGTCCCGCGCGAACTACGATGGTCACGCGGGCAGAGCAGGCGGATTCCCGGACTGCATATTAATACAGGTACCATGAGTCGCTCTGTAATTTACACCAGTACCTATAGGTGGTCGCTTATTGTGTGAACTTATTATTTACATGAGCTAGCAGCAGAAGAACTACAAAGCGACGACAATACGGGCGAAAAAAAAAATACGGAAGGATACGGAGGGATCGCGACGAGTCCTCAATCCCTAGCGCCGTTCGGTTGGCGGTGGCAGCTATTTTTTGTCGGCAGACGAACCGGGCTCACCATTAATCTTTATGACCCGCCGGGAAGGTGAGAGCGTCGCAACTCGTGGCGGACCTGAACGAATTCGCACTGCACCAGGACCTCTGTGGTGTGCATGGACGTGCAGAGCTGTTTCAGGTGGTACTGCAGAGCAGCATGGCCGGCGGTGGAACGGAGAGACCGCTCAAGCCGCGGCTGATCTTTGTCCTGCTGGTTTTGGGGATGGGCACTCTGGGGTACATGGTGGACCAGCTGGGCAAAACCAACGTCCCCATGTACAGCAGCCTGGTGAGCTTTGTCAATGTGCCGTCCGTGGAGCTGATGCAGCACCTGGGGCGCCCAGGCTCTTACGCCGTGGCGGGAGGCAAGCGCTGCGCCAAGCGAGCTGCGCAGGAGAACTTGAAAACACTGATGCGCCACCACAACAACTTCGACCAGCGCGGGCAGGGTGCCCTCCTGCACCGCTTTCTCATCGCCCACGCGGACACTTCCCACAACAGCGTCATCGTCGATGTCGGCGCTAACACAGGCGCGTTTTCGCTGGCGGCTGTCAAGATAGCAGACACAATACCCAACATCGAGTGTTACGTCTTTGCGTACGAGCCGGTGCACAGCACGTATGAGGAGCTGTGCAGGCGGTGTCAACATCGCATGGGAACATCGCCCCCTGAACTTGGGCGTGGGGCGTC
>VCJN01000914.1:0-74525 GCA_006384855.1 Tetraselmis striata
CTACATGTGCTGGCTTTCTTTGGTCGGGTTTTTTTGAAATTAGGGCCATGTAACCCCAGGCGGAGGGTGTGGGCAGCCCTAGGCGACCCCTCATCATATACCCTGATATATTTCGGCACGCCCCAAAAACGAACGATACATGATGACGCCAGCAGGTACAGGTAGGGAGTACGGGTACAAGTACAGCCTCCAGTACCGGTATACCAGTACGAGTACCCGGGTACTTTTCTTTTGCGCTGTTTTCGCCTCGTAACCATCCCGGACAGGACTGGCAATAAGGCGAACTGAAACCCTTGCAGCGTCTCCACGACGACGGCCGTTTGGGCAGTGATGATGCACTCACGGAAAGCCCTGGGTTGGTAGCTCGGTTGTACCCGGGTAGTCAAAAAGGAAATTGCCGAAGCATTATGTAATTCTAACTGAGGGCCAGTGACGAAATTTCCAACACTGCTGGAGCACTGTCTAAGACACTGCCATCAAAATACTACCCGGCGCTGACCACGAAAGGTCCGCCAGACTACCGTCTGGGGGTCGGCCAATTCTAGTGATGCGAGCCCCATCCCACGGAGCAAATCATTTCGGGAGTGCGATACACGTAAGGGAGGGCCCAATGCCGAAACAACGACGCCATACCGACGCCCTGTATATGCGTACTAATGCTGGCGGTGGCTGCACCCTATATATGTGTACATATATGCTCAAAAGCTCCAAACATCATGGACTGCAGGTCTAACTCCTGCTTTTCATGAGGGATATTTTAATGCGTTAGGCACGCAATATACCTACCGCAACAACAATGAACTGCCTGCGCACGAAATACAACGTTACATGATACAGGTTACTCGTATGATACAATAGAGTACCCGGGTACTGATACGGGTACACCCTGAATGAGCGCAATATTATGGTTTGTATTATTTGAGCATGTTAGAAGTAAAGCAAGTTCGCCCCGGGACGTCGGCCAAAGCCGCCCTAGCACTTGACCTCTTGCGCCAACTGCGGTCGTAGGTCTGGCATAGCATGTAGACCATTGCCCCATTCAACCCCGAGGGGTCCTTCGCGACTTTGGACCAAGGATTGGACCAAACTTTGGTCCAACATATTAGCGTGCCACGTCGCGCGTGGGCCTAGCTAGTCAGCATGAAATCGTTACATCATGGCATGCAGCCACATGGAGTCGTTACCGCCGTCGCGGTTTTTACGTGTGTCGCTTGCCGCCCACACCATCACGATCATGCCCGTCCGCTCTTGCAGCACCGTCCCGCCCCTCAAGACGACTCTATCTCATTTTGGACATGTTTCCTCTCCAACTTCTTCCAAAGGGGAGCCTTACTTGGCTCCGAGTTGGTTCGCCTGCTAACACAACTCGCGTATACGGGCACCGTCTGCAGCTAGCGTGCAATAGCTATGAGATCCAACGTGGGTCCGGATCCCGCAATCGCTTCCACTCCCTAGGCGAGTCGGACACCATCTTGCCACGCTTCATCCTCCTTAGCAACCAAAGACGCGGAGCGCCGACGTAGCGCGCGGGAGCGTTACCACACATCGTATCGTAGGGTTGTGGGCTAGCTGGTGGGTGCGGCTGCGGGCGGGCTGTTTGAAGTGGCGCTAGTTGCGGCGGGCCACAGCACGTTGCGCCCTACTCCTGCCCATCGACTCTGCCTCACCCGGAGCTGTTCTTCGTAGCCCCACCGCCGCAACTGTAGCAGCACCATTACGACTTTTCTGCCGCCGCTCAAAAACACGCACGCGGAGGATTTATGTCCTCCAATCTCTGATCCCAATTTCGTGTTTGGTCCCAAGTTGGGGAAGATTGGATCAAGATGTTGGTCCAATCTTTGCGTACGCGAGGGTGTCCGCACGGGCTAACGTGTACCGCTGGATGATGCTGAAGTGTTGATCTAAAGTGTTGGTCCACATTTCGCGAAGGCCTAATGCATCAATAACCGGGTAAACCCAGGACACGCCGAGACGATATTGCCAAGTTACATCGACCAGGAATCGATCCCGGGACCTCTCTCGTACGAGACGACCCCTCAACCGAGCGGACAAGGGATGCTGTACATCATGATAGTATTGGTACAGCGACTACATGATCGTCGCTACCAGTATGCTATAGCTCTAGCTTCGAGATATTAATTAGCCCTGATGTAATTAGGTCCTACGAGATATTAATTAGCTCTAGGAGATATGTTCTAAACTAGTTTATGTGGTTTCTCTACCTGTACGAGATAGCCCTGGCGCGGCGCCCGTAGCGCGTGTGTGCGCGCGCACGATTGCGGGGGCCGGTCAGAGCCACCACCTGCCTTCACGGCGGACCGACCGGTCACTCTCCTTTGCTGTGGTACGCTCCATCGAGCGCACCACAGCAAAGTCGCGGCAATTTTGCCGCGCAGGGTGCCGGTCTTCCGCCATCGTACCATGTACGGTGAGCGACGCCTTTCGGGGCCCCCCCTGGGAGAAACCCGTTAGGGTTTGTGTGGTTAATGTACGCGCGCCGCTTGCGACGTGCTAACTACTACCCGCGAACGAGCTGCTGATTACTCGCCCAACGCGAGGAGAGGACGAAGTTGCAGCGCTTCCCCATTCAGTGGAACAAGGTCCAAGACCTTCGACCAGTGTCGACCAACAGTAACCCCTGGCTGCCCTTTCCCGTGTGGACATGGCTCGATCTGTACGGGCCCCTACTCGGCGTAGGTGTCGCGATGCGCTCCGATTGGGGCGTATGCCGGCGTATGCCCGTCGTCTAGTACAGATTCGAGTACAAAGTGACAGTACACTGCCAGTGGCCAAGCCAGCGCCCAGTGGCACATGGCTACTCCCACGCCGCGGCACTCCTACTGTGCCGCGCACCGTGGACCCTGACGCCGACGCGGAGAGGGCCAGCAGAGCGACAGGGCGCTCTGCTCGCCCCCCTCGCGACATCCATCGCGCCAATTCCTGTACTCCCGACTCCCCTTTTATGAGACATCGTGTCCGTCGTAATCTCGGCAACTGGCAAGCCGCTGGCGCAAATCGCAGTGTTCTCAACTGGATATCCCGAGGTGTACGCGTTCCTTTCTTGGACGGGCTTGCCCCACCTTCTTTTCATCACGGGGTGTCAATGGGGGATGCTACTCCTGCTCAACTGGAGTTTATGGACGGTGAATTGGCTCGCTTCCTGGCCGTTGGGGCCTGGGAGCGAGGCTACTGCGCAAAATGGGTGTCCCGGCTGTTCCTGGTTCCTAAGCCTGGAACAAACAAATGGAGGCTCATCATTGACCTTCGCCCCCTGAACCGCTATTGTGAGACGCGCGATCTTTCGTTTGAGACGCTTTCGCATTTACGCAACCTGGCGCGCCCTGGGGACTACATGTTACAGATGGACCTGCAAGACGGGTTTTACGCGGTTGGAATCGCCCCTGAGGACAGGGATTTTTTCACTGTCGATTACCGCGGCACTCTGTACCGACTGGCTGGCCTTCCCATGGGCTGGTCTCTGTCCCCCTATTACTTCTGCCAATTCACCAACGTCCTCACTAGGGCATTGCGTCGTAACCCGGCTGAATGGTATACCTATTTTCCGGCGACGATTTGGCCTGCGCATGTTGCCCTACATGGACGATTTCATGTTTCTAGCTCGGACTCAGGCTGAGGCCATCTGGCAACGTGACTACACCGAACGCCACCTCTCGGGCTTTGGTCTGCTGCGCAACCCCAACAAGGGCGTGTGGGAGCCCACCCAGAAGCTCGTGCACCTGGGGTTAGAAATTGACACATCGGGGTCACCTACTCTTCGTGCGCCCGCTGAGAAACTCGCCAGCATTGCTCGCGCGGCCAAACGCCTAATCCAACGAGCAAAACGCGATCGTCGGTGGTTGCCAGCTCGCGAGTTGGCCGCTCTCGCGGGCAAATGCCAGTTTCTCTACTTGGCCATTGCCCCTGCCCGTTTCTACCTTCGTGAGCTGCATGATGTGCTCAAGACGCGCGACTCTTGGTCCGGCCGCGTCAAGCTTACCCGCCAGCTCGAGCGCGATCTGCAATGGTGGGTGGGTGTGCCCACCCAACACAACAGCCGCCCCATTAACCGCCCCGTCGAAACCGGATACCTACACGTCGACAGTTCGTCTTACGGCTGGGGTGCCGTTTTGAACGAGCACCATGAAGCTCGGGGTTTTTGGTACGACGATGACCGCAATGCGCACATTACCCTGAAAGAGCTCAAAGCCGTCCGCTTGGCTATCGAGTCCTTCCTCCCCATGCTCCAAAACCGCCACATCCGCTTGCACGAGGATAACCAAGCAGTTGTCGGCGTCCTCACTAACCTCACCTCTCGCTCTCCACGCCTCATGGCTGAGCTACGCAAAATGTGGTACCTCATGGACACGCACGGCATCACCCTTTCCGTGCGCTACATCCGTTCTGCGGCGAATATTTGGGCTGACCGCCTTAGTCGCGAGGTTGATTGCGACGACTGGCAGTTCAACCCTCGTCGATTCGCCTCCCTCACTGCTAAATGGGGCGCCTGCACCATCGACCGCTTCGCGACTTCTGAAAACGCCCTCCTGCCCCGCTACAACGCCCGTTGGCATGACCCGCGGTGCGAGGCCGTCGACGCCCTGCGCCTCTCCGACGCTGCATGGCGTTGCGAACGTAACTGGTGTAACCCTCCGTGGAACCTCATCGGCGATCTAGTCTCCAAACTTGAGTCCAGCGGTGCCCCAGCCATCGTCATTGTTCCCTACTGGCCTGACAAAGCTTGGTACCAGCTCCTCTCGGAGATGTGCTCCGACATGCGCTCTTGGAAGCCGCGCCACGACCTCTTCATTCCTGGCCGTACCGGCGACCGCCTTCCTGTGGGCGCACCCCGCTGGCCTGTCGTCGCCTTCAACATTCCCGCCCGTGACCCCCGCCCGTGGCCTGCTGCGCCCGGCATTTCCTAGTCGGCAAACCAGACGATCCTTGTGAAATGTTCTAAACTAGTTTATGTGGTTTCTCTACCTGTACGAGATAGCCCTGGCGCGGCGCCCGTAGCGCGTGTGTGCGCGCGCACGATTGCGGGGGCCGGTCAAAGCCACCACCTGCCTTCACGGCGGACCGACCGGTCACTCTCCTTTGCTGTGGCACGCTCCATCGAGCGCACCACAGCCCGCCCAACCCTCCCTGGCTGTGGGATCGTATGCCTGCAAATTCCTGAATATCACAACCTGTAACCAGACCTGGCATTCTTCGGCAAACCAGACGATCCTTGTGAAATCTATGGATCATGTGACGACCACTTGCTCGACGATTAATCTTTACATATGCATTTATTATCATATTTTTATTCGGTCGCACCGGTACTGGCGGTACGGGTACGGACGGCATTCGTTCTGATGAGTATAGACGACGGTACGCGCGATGTATGCCTGCGCCCGCGCCCGTAGTTCGTTCGCGTGGATTAGAATCATCCCGACCCTGCTCCGTGCATCACCCGACTCTACCCCGTGTGACCAAACCCATCACATCTGCAGAGCATCAGCATCATCAGCAGTCGCGTGCGCGACTACCCAAACGCGCATGCAGTGATGAGGCCCGCTGAGGCCGGGTTGTGGCATGGCGCTGCTCAAACACAGAGCCGGAAGCGCGTGCCGGCCCGTAACTGCGAACGACCGCTTGCAGGGCCCAGGGATTACCGAGGCGGCCTCGCGTCCAACAGCGGGAACAAGGAGATAACCAGGCAGTCTGAACGGCGATATCCGGCCCACCCACGCGGGCGCCAGTCGGAGCCGGTGCCACGCACGCTCCGCGCGCCCTGCTCGCGCGCCCCCGCGGCGCCCCGCCGCGCGTGGGCCCCTCTGGCGTAGGCGTCGTCCCACGCCCACCTTCCGCGCACATACAGCAAACAGGCGGGCGACGCGCGGGGGTGCTCCTGCGAGGCGCGGAGCGAGGGAGGGGGCGGGATGGGTATTGGCGCCAGCGTGGCCGCAAACATCGGCGCGCAGGTGACGGAGCGCTCCAAGAGCCTCCACCCCGGCCGCGCCCCAGAGCGCCCCTTTGGCGTGCAGGTTCTCCCCCCCTCCCCCCCCGCCCCCCCCCCCCCCCCTCACATACAAACACACTTCATGCCCCTTGATTCTCTACCCCACGCCGCCCAACACCCCGGGCCTGCTCGCTGCTAGCGCTGTGCCTAGGCGCCCTCCATCCCAACCCCTGCGTGTCTCATGCCGGACAGCCACAGTGGCCTGCGCAGACCTAATCACTCCGTGCTGTCTCTCCCTGGACGGGAGCGGATGGGCATGGGCTTGAAGGACATGCCAATTGGGCGCGGGCAGGGCAGGGCACGGAGGGCATGGGCCAAGCTTGGGACGATGGGGCAGGCGTGGTGGTGCTCGGCAGGGATTGGATTGGCTTCCCTGAGTGGCCCCATCTCCCCGTCCCCCCAATGCCCCGCGTGCAGGACAACCGCATCTTGCGCTCCACGACTGCCGCCCTCAAGGAAAGGTTCCAATGCGCGTGCGAGGGTGGGTCCCGGCCCTCGCCGCCAGCTGGTCCAGCGTTGGTCGGGTGTTGCAACGGGCTGATGGATGGCGGCTGTGAATCCTACTCAGCGCCCTCCCCCCGTCCTCCTTTACCCTTCTTGCACGGTGTCTCTGCGCGGCAGGCGGCGCGATGTGCACGAGGGAGGACCCCTCCGCGCAGCGCGGGCGCAACGACATCCCCAACCTGCACTGCAACTGGGTCACGGACAACCTGCTCGCGATGGCGCGGCCCTGGCAGAAGTACGTGGTGGACCCCGACAAAGGCCTGCTGACCGAGTTCAAGCGCAGCCGCATCGGCATGGTCCTCAACCTGCAGCAGGTGAGGCGGTCCCGCACCGCCTCACTCACCCCCGCTCCCTCCCAGCTCGCCCAGCCACATATCCGCTGCAGCACCGGTGGGCCAGCAGCGTGCTGATGCACCCCCGCACCCCCCCCCCCCCTTTCCCTTCCCTCACCCCCCGCGCATCGGCTCGCCGCAGCTCGGCGAGCACGCGCACTGCGGGCCCGGCTTGCTGCCGCAGTCCGGCTTCTCGTACGACCCGGAGTCGTTCATGGCGGCGGGCATCGGCGTCTTCAACGGCGGCTGGCGCGACATGGCGACGCCCAGCCTGGAGCACGCGCTGAAGATAGTGCAGGTGAGGGTGGGCGCAGCTGGGCGGGGGCAGGGAGGTCACGGGGAGGGTAGGAAGGGAGGCAGGGGGTCTTCAGAACCGCAGGTAGTAGGCGCGTGGTGCTGCGGGGTGGCCGCATGGGTGGGCGGGCGGGCATGGGGGGTGACAAGGGGAGCCTCCAGGAAGTTGGCAGGCATGGCTGAGGGAGCTCCGCTGAGTTGCGCCGCGCGCCGCTCCCCCGCCGCGCCCCAGATTATGAGCCACTACATCAGCCAGGGCATGGCGGTGGCGGTGCACTGCCACGCGGGGCTGGGCCGCACCGGGCTGGCCATCGCGGCGTACCTCGTGTACGCCGGCGACTACAGCGCGCCCGAGGCGGTGGCCCTCACGCGTTCCAAGCGCCCCGGGTCCCTGCAGACACGCGCGCAGGTGGACCCCCCCCCCCCCCCCCCCCCCCCCGCACCCCACCCCCTCGTCCCCTCTTCCATGGGACCTCCCCCTGCGCGCCTCTTCCATGGGGCCGTAGCTGCGCTTTGGCTCGCTTTGGGTGTCATTGCCTATGACCTCCCGGTGAAGTCGAAACCCCCACATTCATCTCGTGACATACACTAATACCCTAGCAAAACATTCAGGGATATTATGATTCGATGGTGCGTCACGATTCATAGTTCTTCTGGGCCCACGAGCCCCGATTACATGGGACGGTACGCTGGCTCGGCGGCGCGCAGCCCGCCCACTGCGGCCTGTGCCCAGCGCCCTCTTTGCTGTGGGGGGGGGGAGCATGAGGGAGGCGCGGGTCTGAGGCCGCCTCCGCCGGACCGCGCAGGAGAACTTTGTGCACACCTTTGAGCGCTACGTGAAGCACCTGCGCATGCAGTTCCACGGGCCTCGGCGGCAGAACCGCCGCGTCCTGGCCCTGGGCGCCAAGCTGCACCTGCTGGGCGGCAGCGGCGGCAGCGGCACCGCCGGCCACGGCTCGAATAACAGCGCGGGGCCGCTCCGCGGCGAGGGCGGCAACAGCCACAGCGGCGGCACGTCCTTCCCCCGCAGCGTCCTCCGGCGCTCGAACAGCGGCAACTCCGCCACCAGCCAGCAGGCGGCGCTGCCGCTGCCCACCAAGACCAGCTCGCGCATCAACATCATCCAGACGCTCGGCAAGTCGCGCAACTCGGCGGCGATGGTGCCGCCCGCGGACCTGGACGAGGTGCTCAGCCGGCAGCGCCTGCTCATCGGCGGCGAGGAGCGCCGCCGGCTGTTCCACGTCCCGAAGTTTCTGGACGAGGTCGTCAAGGAGCTGGATCGCCGCGCCAAGAGCCAGAGCAGCGGTGAGCGAGCAGCCCCTCCCCCCCCAGCCCTCCCCAGCCCTCACCCGGCAAACTGCCCCCAGCGTTTTAATGTCTCGGTGGCGTGTGTCTTGGTGCCAATGCCCTCCCATACCCATCAGCGCAGCACATCGAAAGCTCACGCCCTTGGTTGGACGCGTCCAGGTTTTTCGTGAGAGTTTCATGTTTTGTCACGCTTTATTACGGTCATGAGAAAGGGCGGCTCGGGGGGGGGGGGGGGGGGGGGGGGGTTGGTTTGGAGACTGGTAGGGGTGGGCTCTGGGCAATGAGGGCTGTGTGTCCGCACTTTAGACCGGTCAGAAACCACATAGCAACACGATAAAATGCCGCCCAAGAGCTCTCCTTCCTTTGGCAACTCCATGGCGGCAGCGGTGGGAGTAGCAGGTGGGAATGTGTGTGCCAGGGGGGAGGAAAGGGGGGGGCAACCATGGCGTTTGGCGGAGAGATGCTGCTGCCGATGCCGCCGTCAGTTATGTCTAAAACGGCATCGCGCCTCTGAGCGCGGCGGTGCTGGTTGCGGTGCTGTCAGGCGCGCTGAGCCGCGACTTCCGAGTCTACATGCGCGGCAAGAGTGAGGAGGCGAGCGCAAGCCCGGGCAGCAGGCAGCAGACCGCTCTGGTGACGGCCAAGTACCGGGTGGGCGCCCCCGCAGCGCTGTTTTGTGTGTGTGCCAGCGGCCATGCCCGTTGGCGCCGCGTCGTCACACCCCGGTTCCTAACACCCGCCGCTGCCTCCCGGCGGGCAGATAAACGAGGGGCAGTGGGACATCCTGGACGAGCTGCCGCCGGCGCTGCTGTTCGCGCTGCTGGAGCACTGGCTCGTGCAGATCGGCAAGCCCGAGCCCCACGACCGCACCGCGCTGGTCAACGCGCTGGGGGTGGTGCGCACGCGGAAGCCGACCACGCCGGCGGAGCAGGTGACTTTACCCCCTCTCCCCCCCCCCCTTGCCGCGCCCTCTGCCAAGACCATTGCTGGCTGCTACAATGGCATGTTTGCTTGCATGGTAGCTGCTTCGGCTTATTGCATTATGGCACGACAATCGCTAACATAGCAACATGTCGATTGAGGAGTACTCGACCTCGATTTGAATCATTTGAGAGTTGTTACAACTGAATCATGTTTGAGTCTCGACAAGCTGTCCTCACCCAGCGTCAAGGAAGGGCCCGCCCCTGACCAACCCTCTTAGGGGCCACTCTACACAGTGCGTGGGGCGGGGGCTCTGTAGGCCGATGTAGCTATGTTGCAGAACAGTGGTGCTACCTTCGCATCAACGGTATCAATCGCCGCTAGTTGAACATTGTCAGCGAACACTGTCAGTGATTGGCGGCTTGAGTCGAGTGTCTGCGATCAGTGTTCCGATAGACAGATATTGTTGAACATCAGCAGGAACTCTTCCCCGCAGTGAGTAATGAGCAGTGAGGGAATTGGTGTAACGAACTCTTCCCCGCAGTGAGTAATGAGCAGTGAGTAATTGGTGTAAAGGGTTTCATTTTTAGACCTGTCCTCCTGAGGAGGCAGAGGCACACTATTCAACACATGTTATACGGGTGCTATACGGTATTACAGCACGGTACCGTCATGGCGCCTGGGATGTGCTTATGCAGCAGTTGTATTACTCGGTCGTGGTAAGGCTCTATGAGAACATCATTAAGTAATCGATGTATTTACTTACAATCCCTTTCATGCATAATACTGCTATTATCACTGTTTATTCTTATATTTTGCTTCATGTATACAATATCCCTATATACCTTACTGAATGTGCTGCGCATCAACAGGTGGCGGACAACGCGGGGAAGCACCTCCGCGCCGTGATGCGCGCCTACTGCCACTCGCTGGTGAGCTGCGGCCAGATCATCTCCCACGGCAGCGCCGCCGCGGACGAGGACGTCGCCGCGACTGTCATCACGTGGCTGGTCACCTCCCTCATGGACGGCGCCCCCGGTGAAATGGGCCGGCAGCACAGCGCGACGGACTCCTCCTCCAACGTGAGCGACTCGCCCTCTATGGGCAACGAAACGTGCGCGCCTCATCCATACACTGTTCCACAAAACGCTGCTGTTGCGGTACCAATACACCCGTTTACCATTCCCCGCCAGCCTCATAGGCAGGCGGGCAACCGCTCGCTAGTAGTCACTGGCAGGCTGCCCGCCTGCGAAGCTGACATGTTAAGCGGCGCTGTACTGCGGCCCTCTGCCTTCTGTGCGCACAGGGATAGCGAGATGATCGACGTCATCGTGGAGCTGTTCACCTATGTGACACTCACGGAGGGCGCCCTGGAGGGGCTGCGGCCGCGGCCAAAGGCCAAGCACAAGCAAAAGGTGGGGAGACGGCGGCTTGCTCAACAATCAATACTATCTGGATGACAGAGCAGTGATGATTTTCGTCATTTTTTACAATTATATATCATATCACTCATGTGATAGCTATTACTGACATACTTTGATTAGGCAAGTAATAAATGCACGCAAGATATGTTATCTATGGCGGATGTAATCGTTACGGATACACGTTAGAGTACGTAAGCTTCCATATTAACGGGTAATATATGGAAATATATGCTTGGTGACACTATATAATACGGTATCCGCTGCGCTCTTGCTCGCCAGGTTCGCACAACAAACCCCGGCACTTCCCAGGCGGCGGCCTCCGGAAGCGCCTCCCCGCGGCTGGCAGCGCGCAAGGCTTCGCTTACTCGCACAGCAGGCAGAGCCTCGGAGCCCGACATGCTGGAGCGTCTCGCTGACGGCCGCCTGGAGACCAGCCCGTCGCGCGTGGAGCGCGCCAAGACAGCGCCGTTGGGGTTGATAGCGAAGTCCGCCAATGGCGCCCCCGTCAAGCTGAGCCTAGAGCCGCTGGAGCCGTCGCGGCTCAGCCCGGCGGCGCAGGCGGCGCTGGCAGCGCAGCGGCAGGCAACGCGGCTTACGCGGGCCTCGATGAACGAAATAATGCCGATCAAGCCCAAGGCGGCGGAGGGTGTGTCGGCGCAGTCGCTGGCGGGGGTTCCGCCGTTGGAGCGGCCGCGGCTCACGGTAGGAGCCAAGACTCTCGATAGCCTCAGCCCCATCACCGCCGAGGCGCTCGACATCGGCGATACGGTCCAACCGCGGAAGCAGGCGCGACCTTCCGACCCGATGCACCAGCTGCAGGCGTCTACCGAAGGCGAGTTCAGTACAGCTGTTTCCGGGTCAGAGGCACCGCCGGAGGCGGAGGGCAGCGCTGGCGGCTTGACGCGGCTGAGCGATGGCGCTCCCGAGACCCCCACCGGCGAGGACAAGCTAGACAAGCCCAGAGGCAGCGACGCGCACGAGGCCGATTCGAAAGCGAGCGTGGTATTCGCTGATTCTAAGAAGAAAGTGGAGCAGCAGGAGATCACCGGGCAGCAGCGTGACGACGCTGACGAAAAGGGAGAAGCGGAAGCCGAGACTTCCGGTACCAGTGGCTAGGACTCATGGTTTAGGCGGGGTCCTAACCCTGATAAATAGCCGACTGTGGGCCCCATTGGAGCGGGCTACCAGTATCATTATTGTAATCGCATCTTCCCTTGCCGCTGCTCGCTCCAATAAAGTAACCCCACGATCCGCAGGACATCATCCGCAGGCTTTTGACACCGTGACGAGTTGTCCTTGATGGATCGGACGACTCGTCACCCGAAAGGATAAGCCTTGGATCGGTCTATTTGAGAAAAGCGCTGCTTCGAAGTCTTGTGCTTGAAAACTACACAAGGTAAAAGTACAAAACAGATATTTTAGTTAGAAAAGTAACTGTCACTGCCTAAAGTTGGAAGTAGCGATCTTACAACACTCCTGCATCATCATAAGGCAGGCGTACATTGTTTTGTGGAATGTTGTACTGCGACAAGGAACTGCATGCACAGTCATGCGCGCGGGGTGCCGCTCGTCGATGTGGCATCCGGACACATCAGCGACGGCGTGACGCGTGATTGATGTTGGTGATCTGCGCATCTGCTCAGGCTTGACCGGCTTTGTGCTACCAGTCAACAAGTTGCAACGCACCGATTACCCAAACTGGTTATGCATCATGATTTTATAAATGAACTGTTTCTCTTAGTAGCAGACATGCAGTAATACTCATTGCAGGGCTGGATGTATGACTCGATGTCGCGAGATGGTGTGCTGCCACAGGGTGCGGCTTCTCGACTTGAGGAATCTCGAAGAAAACAACGCATCCTGTACGATTCTTCGCTGTCGCCATTTGCCCCCATTGCCTTAACTCCTTGGTCATACACACACTAGGAGCTCCGGATCGCACCGTCTTAACTACGGCACGCACAGTGATCAGCATTAAATTCCCGCCGCGGTTCACTCCAATACTCGCAAAAACGCCGATTCCTCTCCTCAGGGGGGCGGATTGCACTTGTGCGGCATCACATTCAGTTATGCAACATACACGGGTGATATAACAGTGTTGGTGCCAGCCCTGTCCCGAGGGCGAAAAAAAACACACCTAGAACTGCTTAGGCGGTATAGAGTTTTGGATGACTAGTGTTGCGCACTATTACGCATAGGCGTCAATCAAGTGAAAAAAATGACTTGGCTGTTGCAGAGGAAAAAAACCGGTTTGCTCAAAAGCGAGATATCCCCTAGCATGTACCCATAATTGATTTCGCGCGCGGTCGGAAAAATATTGAAATGTTTAACAGCAACGAGTTGGAAGATCCGCGTGGTATTCGTGGCGTATTCTGACATATTTCTGATAAGGGATGGAGTTTCTCTCCCTTTGAAGGGGTCAGAAGCAGTGGTATACTGCGGTATGCAGTGGTATACCCAAAGCGTGGCGACGGTGATGAAACGCATGCGAGGTGCCACACTTTGCATGACGCATCCATGCTAGGTAGTACCTATACGTACAAGCCAACCACATGTTCTCCAATTGCCTGGGTTTCCGAGACTAAAACGCGGGAATTAAAAGCGCGATCGTGATATAAATAAGAGACCATCGAGAGGCCAGCTATTGCCGCCAGGTTTTATTCCACGCCTCAAAATTAACGATGAATTCTGCATTAAATCCGGGACGGCGGTGCGGCCCTTTCTTGTTCTGTTTGCGGTCAATGTTTGCCGGCGGTGTTCCGCCGTCTTTTTGTGATTGGTTTGTAATGGAATGAACATCGCTGGTACTCATGAGCATGGTACATGCGCTCACGCGGAGAAGATTTGGAAGGCCGCGGACAGGTGGCGTTCATCCGGCGAGAGGCGAGCTTGAGCGGAGAGTCTTTCTGTGTTGTCAGGGTCGGTGATGAGACCCCAAACGCTGGGAGGGGGGTAGGGAGCCCTCAGGCCTTGCTGACCATCACCACGCTGTCGCCCCGGAGGAGCACCTGCTTGAGGTGCCGCCGGCGCTTCTCCTGCTTGGGCCGCCAGCGGACGCGCGTGCGCTGCAGCGCCTCCGTCACGCCCTCCACGCCCGCGCTCGTGCCGGCGCCGCCGGGCGCCGCCGGCGCCACCGTCTGCATCTTGGTCCGCGCCACCTGCACGCGCACCACGTAGTCCTCGTCCACGTCGCGCAGCAGCAGGTTGAGGTACTTGTCGAACGCGACAAGGAAGCCGACCGCGACGCCGCGCACCCCGCGCGCGTGACGGGTGACCACCCGCACCCGCCCGCGCGCCTCGCAGACGGCGCGCAGCATGGCCACCGGCGCCTTGGGGTTCACGCTGTCCATGATGTCCTGTCGTGAGGTCCATGCCGGCGCCTCAGTCGCCCCCCTCCCCCCCCCCCCCCTTCTCCCCCAAAAGACCCTCGAGTCGTCGTATCCATGAGCGCACGAAAAAAACAACACTGCAGGAGCAAATTGTGCCAAAACACGTGGCAAACCAACGTCGCGCCTTGTGACTCCTGAAATATTGCCTGAGCAATACGGATAACAGTTCTTCTCGCACCTCAAAAAGAGCAGCGGGTGCGCCCTTTTTGCCTGACCAAAACCAGACGAATATATAGATATATATAGTTATACATATACATATATGTTATATATGGTTATATATAAGAAGTTATCTATAGATAGATATGTATATATATATATATATGTATGTATATACAACGGACGTGATGCTCCGAACTCAACAAATGCTGCTAGCTAGCTAGGTACCCCTGGAAAGTCTTATGATCCGCGGGTTTCTTATAGGGGCATTGGCACCCGGAGCAAGTCACGCCTTGCGCGCACAGCAAAGCTGCCACCCAGTCGCTCCTGCTTGGGCTAAAACATGCAACACATCCGGCCGTGGCCCTCGCAGTAAGGCAGCTAGCCCGCGGCGCGGCCACAGAGTCATATGTTTAGGGTTTTAGGGCGGTTGCAAAGCTGGTGATAGCTGCCAGGAGCGCCCGGTCCGCGTGCGGCATGCACTGCAGGACTGCTGCCGTTGGCCGCGAACGCTCAGCCACACGCAGCCTTTAGCATGAGCCACTGCAATGAGCAAGGCGTTCCCACTCTCTGGAATGGTCCATGAGGGCAGGGGAACGTAGGCGCGACTCCTGCACATGCTCCCAGTGAGCCTTCGCAAGTACCAAGCAACACGTCCATGAAAGTATGACGGCACACTGCCATACGCAGCGCTTCAACAAAACGGCCGCCCGCAATGCTGCGTTGCAATGACCACCATGCCCTGCCTCCCCATCGGCTGTGCGGGCATGCCATGCTGCAATGACATCTCTGTTTTGTGCCGAGCGTCGGTCTACCGTGCTCCTGTTGGGCAATCTGACCGTTCCCATGTCTCTCTCTGGGAGTCGTGAAGTGGCACCGCTTATGTGTGCGTGCACCCTCCCCCCCCCCCCCCCCCCCCCCCCCTCCCCTGCCTCCGCTTGTCGCCACCAGGGCGCACCTGCAGTGGGTTGTGGTCCCCACGGAGTTTGAGCTGCTGCTGCTCCCGCACCACGGTTCGCGACTAGGGGGAAATGCCAAGGGGGGGAGGGGGGGGGGGCAATTGGCAAGAAAGAGGAGATCAGAGCAAGGGCGAAATTGGCCCTCTTGAGCACGGCGCCATGGCTGCTCGAGGGGGGGAGAGGGGGGGGGGGGGGGGGGGGGGGGGGGGGGGGGTTGAACGCGTCGCTGAGGCCCCGACGGTGCAAGCGGGGGGGGGGGGGGGGGGGGGGTCCCGCACCTTGGCGCGCTCCTGGGCGGCGATGGACTCCGCGGAGCGGTCCGTGCGCTTGAGGGAGGCGGGCGGGACGTGCTCCGGCATCTCCGCCGGGAGGAGCACGCGCGCCCGGGCCAGGCAGTCCAGCGGCTTCACCCTGCACAAGCCCCGGGTGGCAGCGGAGGTGTTAGAACTAAGCATGCTTGAAACACCGTGCATATGTTTGTATGTATATTATATACATGTGTAAATATATGTGTGTGTATATATATATATATATATATATAGAGAGAGAGAGAGAGAGAGAGAGAGAGAGAGCATCTGTATGTTGTAAAGAATGTGGCGAAACACGTCCCGTGGGATCTCGTGGGATTGCTTTATCTTCATCCCTGCGCTAGAAGCGACACAGAACGTAGTAACATCCCGCCAGGGGAGACATGAGGATCCCCAGAGCACAGCACGCCGACCTAGGAGGCCTGGATGTCATTATTATCAGCCAACAGTTCGCCGACGATTGCTTTGCCGTGAAAAGTACGGGTACCGTAGCGGAGATACGGTGCATAGACATTGGCTTGCAGCAGAAGCGCTGCACAGTCATCGTGGTTATTACTTTTGAAACAAAGCCACGAGGCGGCGGACTGCTGATATCGGGGGAAGAGGGCGTCGCGGGCATTCTTCGGGGGGGTGGGGGCTCGATGGCGTGACTGGCGCACTGGTGGCGGCTGCGAAAGAGGAGCAATATATACGGTCGCGCAATGGCTAGCTACCATCGCCCCCGTCGTCGGCTGCTCGCAACCCAGGCAAGTTTCATGCAATGCTATGTGCATGAGGGTGCCACCAAAACCCGTTGAAACCGTGGAGCAGGTCGGGAAGAGGCGGGAGGCGGAAGAGAGAGGGAGAGGGGAGGAGCAGATGAGAGGACGAGGCGGCGCTCTCACTTCATTGGAGGCGCCAGGCCGGGGGTATACAGGGCCTTGCGCGCGTCGAAGGTGGGTGAAAAAAAGTCGAGAGCGGGGTCGCCGTTGCCATCGCCGTCCACGTGCGGCGCGCGCCGCTTCCCTCCTCTGGCATGCCACCCACCGCCGCCGCCGCCGCTGCCGCTGGCACCGGAGCTGCCGGTCGCCCTGCTGCGATGCTCCGGGTCCATCACCCTTGTCACGCGGGTTGCAGTGGTGCTGCTACAGGGGAGGCGGGGGGGGGGGGGGGGGGGGGGGGGGGGGCGGCGGGCGGTCTGCTGCCACCGTATGCTGACGGGCTGACGGAAACGATGCGCGCACCTGTTTATTTATATTTTTGGCCGGCTGTGCTTGTCCACAAGTAGCGCTAGTCGATATCCTACGGTACTACGGTAGGAGTAGAGATTCAGGTACCCGCCGCGGTAGTCGCTACAGTAACTTGTAGTAGGTAAAAATGATATATAATCGTTGGTACGGGTAGTGACAATCGCTAATCGGAAACGATTATAGTCGGAAATCGATAATCGGTAATAATCGGTATTTCTTATGCAAGAGTTTCCCCAGGATAGAAACATCACGGATACATTTTGCCCTAAGGTCTGAAATTATGATTAATCGTGCTGGTCTTACAGCCTAGTAATTGACCGGGTGAATATCTGAGCGACCAGAAGACAAGTCTTAAGCGCAAAAGCTAGGATATGGATTGTTGTACAGTATCACTTCACGGGCGCAAAACCATGCCAGATGTGATGCTTTGTTGATGTTGAGCTTTCCGTACACCATGTGCGCATCGCCCCTACGGATTCGCTAGTACGCTCTCGCCTGAATTAGCGACCTAGGTCGTACTGTATAATTAATAAAGCCGCATTCGAGTCACAACCGCAGTTCTAAATCTTCATGCCGGTACTCACTGTCTCGTACGAACCGCACATAAGGGGCAGGAAACCATATACCATGTATCCCCGGGGCAAGCCATACTTATTCGACATACCCCATTTTAACCCTGTAGTACTCGACTACTCGCGGCTCGTATACGTACTTCGACTGCTCGCGGTCCGTACTACACCTCTCCACATAAATCCTAGGCCACTTTCTCGCCGAATCCGAGCATACGAACAGTAGGGAAGCTGAATCAAGAATTTATGAACTGAAATCCTGGAATGTTGCACTTTTATGCTCAGTTTTTGTCAGCATAGGGTGTAAGCACGTCCTTTGGCCCTAACAAGTGTCCTATACGAGTCGGCGCACAGGCTTGCGCCACGCTGGGCGTTTCCAGTACCCCGGCCCACAACAACGGGGGTTGGTGCCCCGCATGTCCCGCCACGCATGCATAGACCGTTGCATGGTGGGGTGGCCATGGGTGGGAGAGGAAACATGTCAGCAAAGAGACTAGGATATTTTACAGTGGGGTTGGGCCATAGTGGCGGGCGCCCGTGCACGATCGATGTGGCGTGATACCATCGCCACTGCATAGCTGATGTTATGTACTCTACACTGCTGCACCTGTTGTACTCTACTTCGCTTGGCTTGTACTCGTTCTCGTCCGCCTCAGTCGCCAGTTCTTCGCTCCTTTGTCGGCTCCCGCAATACAAAGTACAGCAGCGTAGAGTACATAACAGCTGCCTTGTGGTGCAGCTCTCAAACTCGCGTATTGCTCGGTGCGTTGCGAGAAAAGGTCTGACATTTTTTGTGTAAATACCACTAATATCTACGCGAGCAGGGCTACACTTCCCCCCGCTTTGACACGGTCGTTTGCGGCCATTTAGGTACTTTTCGATTATTTCGTTGAAAGTCGAAATCTGGCGTCTATGCCAGCGTACGGTCAACACAGTGGCGTGAAACTTTACGCCAAGTGGATCTCAAAACCTGATACACGCGACGAGGCAGTGTGTTGTATGTACTTGTGCACGGACCCATTCACATACTTGGCACATATCCCCCTTATTAAGCGATGCCCACGGCCGCCATGCCGGATCCCCCCTTTCACAACATTATTTCCACCAGCATCGACGCATTAAGGTGCACGCCATTGCCGTCCCACTACTGGGCTCACCATGGCGCGCTATGATCATGCGGCCATTCACTACAGTAGAACCTTTGCCCTACTAACGGCAAGGAGGCCGCGAGAACCCTCTCCCGCCTGCGCCTGGAGTGCGGCGATCAGTGCCGCATTTTGTCCATGATTTTTCCCATATAAACCATCGTCATCGACACATAGGGCTTGGTCCAGGTCACAAATGACCTAATTTCAATGCCCTTCATGTATGGTGGATAGGTATCATACCAAGGGTGATGTGGTATGAGTACGGGGGTAGTGGTATCCCATGCCTGTAGTATGTATGCTCACGAGTGGCGCAATTTGTGGTTTTGAAGCGCTAGCGCCGGAAGCTATGTTTTTGCCTAAATGAAAAATGCTAGCGGCAACGGCTACTGCATGGCAATATCGGGTGTATCGCGCTATCGCGGCATTTTCCTCTAGCCGTACGACCCTGAGTAACATGCATGCAATCGCGCACGGTCTCAATGAATGTAGCCGCGCATGGGCATGTGGATCGAATTCCCAAACCCCATTCTTATGTGGAGAGGTACAGTACTTCGACTGTTGATCGCGGCCCGTATTCGACTCATCACACCGCTGCCCACATCACAGCCGTCTGCCACGCTGAAGAACATCAGGAACGATCCCAGCCCCGCCACCGCAACCCATGCTGACCCTCCAGGTCCAAGGCTAGTGCTTTCCGGTGTGTGCTCACGCAGGCGCAGTGCGTGTTTTGGGCATTGCGCACTGATGAGACACCGCCAGTACCAGTACCCCCTCCCTCCCCCCGCCGGGGCATCTTCGCGTGCCCATGCTGCCGTGCCGTTGCCTTGGTGAGAACTGCGCAGCACGGTCCCACAACATCTGTCGAGTGGCTAGCCTCATGTCTTTACAAGAGGGATCGGACAGCTTGCTTTGCCCAACCCCCCCCCCCCCCCCCCCCCCCCATATGTTTGCCCTAGTGCATGCTGACTGAGCTGGACTTCGGTCACCCAAGCAAGCCCCGCAAAATAGCGCTTGCCCCACAACTAATAAACCCATACTAACAGAGGCAGTAAGTTGGGGTATGTCCAGTTGTACATGGGGAAAGGGGGGGAGGGGGGGGGGGGGTCGTAGCACTAGTCGTTGCTATGGCTGCAAGTGCTGACAGGTGTTGCAGCAAGTGCATGGCTGATGGATTGGGCGATAGTTAGATACGCGTACCATGTAATATACCATTGATGCTGGATTTCCTTCTGGATTTCCTTCAGGATTTCTGTATGCATTTCTTGAATGTTGCATCTAGCACATGTAATCACACATATACCATGTAAGGATTTGTATGGTTGTGCATAACCCTGATTATGTACTACCGACCGGATCAGATATATATATGAATGGGTACTAAGTTTCTCGCTAGCAGTAGGCGTCGTCAGCCCCAGAATGCGCACGAAGCTAACTAATTTAAAATATCAAGTTGCGACCGCTCATAAAAAAATTATCCTCATTTATTATCCTTATTATATCGTGTTATTATCGGTCGTTAAATATCACAGCGCCCGAGTAGAGCCATGCTCAGACGACCTTCTGCTGGTGCTGGCCGGCAGATATTTGCGACATCCTCATCGCAGCCCCGCCTCGACGGCCTCAGCGCGCTAGCGCCAGCACCAGCAGATGATGCTGCCGTACTGGTAGCCGCAAGGGCAGTAGCAGTGCACGCCGCGGCGGCTTCGGAGGGTCACAGCGCAAGGTGGCGACTCCTGCGACGAAGCCCGCTGGCATTATCGCATTGCTGCATACGGCTCGGCACGCGCGAGTTCCCTTCCCGCCGGGCGGTGGCTGTTCTCGATTGATAACCCGGCGGGGCGCGGCCCAACTTCCGGGCGAGTGTACGGGACAGTTCACTACATATCCTCTCCGCAACAACGACATACATATCGACACCGCTTGCTGCGCCGTTTCCCCACGCGACGACAGTGCAAAATGCGGCAGCCGAATACTGAGATCGACTTCCAGCTCACCTTTTCCCGAGCCCTGTCCAGTCGGCTTCGCAGCAGGCGCTCCAGCGGCAGCGGCACGGGGGAGGAGGCGGCCGCGCCGCAGCAGCATCGAGCGGGCGGGCGCGGCATGCCGGGGCCGCCCGCCCCGACTACCCGCGACTACACCGACGGCGCGGCCGTGTTCGCGTACACCGGTGAGCGCGTCGAGTACGTGCCGATGCAGGACAGCCAGAAACCGTTACTGGCCCCAGAGCGCAGCCTGCCGACCATGCGTCTGATGGAGCAGCAGCAGGTGTCGCACGTAGCCCCCCCCCCCCCCCCCCCCCCCCCCCTCCTGCTTGCGGACTGATCGACTCCAACGGCGGAAACAGCGACAGAACCCGCACCCCAGCCCATGCCTTGTCGCGCGACACTCGCCAATGTAAACCAACTGTCCCATCACGTGCGCACACATGCCGCTCACTGTGTTTGTCCGTGCAGGGCTCAAGCGGCAAGGTGAAGCAGGGGCTCAGCGTGGAGGCGAGCTGGAGGTGCGCGCAGGCCGGATGGCGCAGAGGGAGGGAGGGAGAGAGCGCGCGCAGGCGCGAATAGAGTGAGAGGGAGCGGGAGGGAGAGAGTACATGGCCGTGTTGATGATTAAATGGCATCACGGCTGGCAATGCTTTGCTGCATGAATCAATCCACGTGGCAGTCCATCTTCAGCCTGCAGCGTGGCGGTGCGCAATCATTGGCTGGAAAGGTGGCAATGTGGCTGAGGGCATCCCACTGTGTGTGGCGGCTTGCAGCCACCCGGAGCGGGCGGGCTCCCTTGCGGAAGAAGCGTCTGCACCGGCGACGATGCCGTGGGTGTCCATACCCACAATGGCTGGCATGGACGCGCTGCCCAGCTGCGCCTCGCAGGACGAGCTGGAGGCGGAGCTGGCCAAGTGCGTGGGCGTTCCGCTGCATGTGGGCAGTGCTGGTGGCAGCGCGCAGGCCGGCGCGACATCCGCGCCCCGCCTGCGCGTCGGCTCCCTGCTGGCCGCGCTGAGCGACGCCGAGTTTGTGGGGCAGCTGTCACGGGAGCTGGGCGGGCGGGGGGCGCTGCCCGCGCTGGTGGCCGGCCTGGACGCGATGGCGCGGGAGCTGCAGGCGGGGAGGAACGCGCCCGCGGGGGAGGGCGTGACGTCGCTGCTGTCGGAGGACCTCGAGGGCTCACTGGGCGCGCGGCTACAGGGGCTAATCACCACCAGCTCGCCCATCGCGCGCCAGGAGCGACCCACGTCGGCCAACTCGGCGCTCAGCAGCAGCGCGGAGGGCCGCGCACTGAGCCAGCTCTGGCGGCGCATGAAGCAGATGGGCTGGCTGCCGGGCGGGTCGGGCGGGGAGCGCCCTGGGGGGAGCCGGGCGGAAGAGCGCACCCAGCGCGTGCTCGCGGACCTCAGCATGGGCCTGGACTCGCAGGCGCTCAAGCTGAGAACCGCCCAGGTGAGGCGCAGAGTCGCACAAGACCCTGAGCTCCTTTCCCCCGTTTGCCCGTGGTTTAACGCCGGTCAGGGGGGGACTACATCGAAGACACATTCCATGTAATGAGGCAATATACGAGCATGGGAAGAGTACCGCATGACCATGCAACCGCTTATGGATCGAATTGGTTGCACCATTGCCCCATTTAGTGTTCGGTAGCCATACCATCAGATCCTGTTATGAGGTCCGAACCATACTGACTTATCTGGCTGCATTGCGCAGCGAATGCCGTGCCGTATTTGTAGTGTATTTCGACAGGTTTATAGTATTTTGCTGTATTCGGCATGGGGGGGGGGGGGGGGTACAATGACTATGCGTGGACCTAACACATGTTTACGGGTCAAAAAGGATAATCTGATGCGACAGCACGCCCCTATTCGGTGAACTGATATGCCCAGCCCCACCGACCGCAAAGCTTTGCATTTGCATTTGAAATTTGAAGTTCTTAACATCAATAATTAAGGCGGTGCCGCGTAGTATGCTGTCTCACGCCCGGGCTTCATGAAGCCGCATAGGGCCGGTTAGGCCCGTCGCATGTCGCCTTCTTATTAAGGCCATGTGTTGCATATAATTGTATGTAGTTTGATATCATTAGTCTGACGAGCGCACCCAGTGCCACGGCTGGTATTAGACATCACGGGGATGAGGTCGCCTTGGCTCAATATGCATTGGGCTGCTCCACCATTGACCATTTATGGAATTGGTGCTTTGCGCCACTGGGGGAATGTTCAACATTGCTTATGCGCATGCATCTGTTCCCGCGCCGGTGCGCTCCTAGGAAAACGGCGACCTGCTGAGAGAGCAGATGCGGGAGGCGCGGCAGAAGATTGCGTTTCTGGAGGTACGGTGGAACGCCACTCATATTGTGTGGACGCGATCCTGGCGGATGGAGTGCAGTGGGGGAATACCTCGCGGCCTACAGAGGTGTGCCTCGGCCTGCAGGACCGCGCCATGCGCATCGGGCAGGAGCTGGAGAAGGCGCGCCGCGCGGCAAAGTCCAAGGGCGAGCGCATCGAGCAGCTGGAGAGCGAGGCGACGAGCAGCAGCATGGCGCAGTTTGGCGATCTTGCGGGAGAGTTGGGGGCGGTGCGGGCGGAACTGGGCGACGCGCAGGCGAGGCTCAAGGTGTTGCAGAACGACAACGCGGAGCTGCGTCGCACTGTGCAGACGGTGCGCCCTCGGCAGCGTGTTCGAGTGCTGTGCTATGACATATTGTTGTTTGCGGGTACTGCTACTGACGATTCGGCGCGTCCCGTGATGGGAATAATTGTCGGACTTGTAAACTAACACCATGTCGACCGATGTCGGTATCGCTGCGGCGGCGAGCAGGCTCAGAGCATGCGTGGCGAGGCGGACGCGAGGGCGGCCAAGGCAACGCGCGCGGTTTCGGATCTGCAGCAGGAGGTGCGCGAATTGGCGGCTGCAAAGGGGCGGCTGGAGGCGCGGCTGCGCGACAGCGAGGTGCACGCGCTGCACGCGCGCATCCAGGAGATGGAACGCAGCCGGGAGGTTTCGGTGGCGCAGTCGAGACTGTCGCACTACCCGACCGGCTCTGGCGCGGGATTGCTCAGCGACAGCGATGACGATGTGTCGGAGCTCAGTGCCGAGACGCTGCTGAACGAGTTGGACGTCGAGTTTTACGAGGTGAACAGGACATACGATGTCGATGATACTAAGTTGTATTATTATGTGCTAAATAAGGTTTGTTTGGGTTACAAGTATAGTCTTATCTTATATCGTGTCAAACACCTGTCACACACATTCGTATATAGCGCCTCTACGTCCAAACGTAAACGGAATGGAATTCACGAATTTCTGCCGATTCGATTGTCTCTCAGGAGGACCGCGACTGGTTCGGGGAAGGCGGGAGCGGGCCCGGGCGTCTAGGCAGCAGCGCACAGCAGCCGCCGGCGGGTCGGCTGGCTGAGGCGCAGCGCATGCAACGGCACCGCCCGCCGACGCCGGACGTGCCACCGCCCAGCCGTGACGGTATGTACTACCGCGTCAGCATACACTCGTCAGCATCGCGCTGCGGCAGCTCCGCCCTCGGCAGCCGCACGAGCAGCCCCGTCCCCGGCTGGGGCCCCGTGTCTCCGCCAATGTCTCGCTCCAGCAGCCCCACGCCGGGCCTGACCGCTCACAGCCTCCAAAAGGAGGCGTCGATGGGGGCGCTGTCGCCGACTCCCGGCTCATCCAGCTTTCTGCTTTCGGCTGAGCGCAGTGCGCCGACGCTCATTGTCCCCGGCGGCGCCCAAAGTCACCGCCCGCACTCGTCATCCGGCTACCAGTACAGGACCTCGCAGGGCCAGCACGGCGAGTCGGTGCCGACCAGCGCGCGTCTGCAGCGCTTGGCGAGCGCGCGATTGGCAGGGTCTTCGGGCGCCCGCCCCGACGGGCAGAATAACTACTCCACGTCGCAGCTGGTGTCGGACTCCGCGCGCGCCGCACGGCATAAACTCGGCGTACTGGTGGATCCACACCATAAGACGCCCCCGCCGCCATGGAGCCGCCGCGGCGATGGCCGAGTGCTGTCGACGGCGGGGCCTATCAACGTGCGGGGCAGCGCCGCCATCGCCAAAGGCCGGGATCCGGCGCGGGGCCCGGCGACCATGCGCGGCGTCGGGAAAGCCACCGTCACTACACGCAGCTCGTCGCTCAATGTCGCGCCCCGTGGTGCGGGCACTCCGACGGTGCTCAGTGGTGCCATATCGGGCGGACGCCAATGACGGCGACTGCCAGCAGCCCCATAGGATCGAACGTAGGGAAAAAAAAAACCCAAACCCGTACATTTACTCGTACCGCCAGGGGGGAGGGGGGAGGTATTGTTGAGCATGATCGGGAGAAGCGTGCGATAAAGGCACCTCACAGCGCGATTTTCACGCACGGTTATCTCCAAAAAATCCATCGACGACGAATCAGCGCGGGCTTTGGCGCGACCGGAGGCGGCGACTTCGACGAAGATTTGGCACACCGCGCGCGACCTCAGAAGCTTCCCTGCTGGCACAGGACATGATACATGACAATGTTAACAGACGACGATAAGAGTAGGTTGCAAGATCACTTCAGTGCTGCATTCGGTCGAGTAGTCGCTGATGATCTCAGCCCGTATATCCTTAACAATAGTTTTGTCCTTAGGTGTACATTGCAAGTGGCTAATATGTAAAAATATCGCAACACACATATATACGACACATCGCCCAACATATAACATATTAAAGTATGGCTATCTGCGCGGGTATCTAAATCCAGCAGACATAGCCGAAGCACACCACAACGCCCAGATAGGTGCGGGCGCCATTCAGCCTCTTTCACATCAATGGGCGGAGTGGCATATTAGTAGGGAGGGTCCGTCAAACAATATCCTAATTTACACTGATAGAAGACCGCCGCGCCTGGTAACTCCACTGGTACCTAAGAAGCGAAAGCTGCCTGTGCTGGCTGTGCTGCCTGTGCTACCCCTGCCGTTCAATATCAACACGATCTGTAACAGTCGCGGCGGTCGCCCAGCATAACAAATAGCCTCAAAGATACTCATATTGTCAAAGCCTCGAGGCTGGGTAGCGACAATGGATATGTTTTTTAAGCGAAAGGCCACGTAGAATAATCATGGTGCATTTTGGCGCTCGGAGTCGTGCAGAGTTATTCAGCGAGGGAGCCACGCTACTGTGGGCCAGTCCTCATCATTTGCGTTGGTTTCATGATGCATACGGTTATGGGTCGCATGGGGCTGTCGAACAAATGAGAATTGGAGTTCAAGTTATATCTGGCGGCGCGAGAAGACGTAGCATAGTCCTATTCTTGGCATCGTCCTGTCAGATTGCATGGTTGATGCGGCCTCATGGTTACACTGGACGAGCCCGTGGTTGAGCCAGCGGATGGTCGCAAAGCGACAAGCAGGACGACAGCCCCCGCTCACCGACGCCGGCGCGCCGGCGGCGAGGCGGAGTGCCGTGACGAGCGCCTCGTTTTATCGCGATTCGCCGGGCTGCGGCTGCGCTTGCGGTCGCGGTCGCGGCCACTGTTATGTTGGCGGTCGCGGCCGCGGTCACGGTCGCGGTCGCGGCCGGACGAGTCTCGACGGCTCGACTCCTTCTCTCGGTCCCGACTCTTCTCCTTCTCCCTGTCTCTTGCTCGTTCCCTCTCCTTTTCCTTTTCCTTCTCCTTCTCCCTCGCCCGCTCCCTCTCCTTCGCCCTCTCCTTCTCTTTCTCCTTCGCCCTCTCCTTCTCTTTCTCCTTCGTCCTCTCCTTCTCTTTCTCCCTCGCCCTCTCCTTCTCTTTCTCCCTCGCCCTCTCCTTCTCTTTCTCCCTCGTCCTCTCCCGTTCCGCCGCACGCTCCTTCTCCTCCCTCTCCGTGTCAGGGAGAGGGTCCTTATTCTCTCGGCCGCCGCCGCCGCTGAGGCCGCTGCCGCTGCGCTCGGGCGGGATGCTGCCGCCGGCCTGCGGCTGCTGCCGCGCTCCGTCCGCCTCCGCCATGAGCTGGCTGCGCCGCGCCACCACGCGCGCCTCCACCATCACGCTCGACTCGCCCTCCTTCTCCAGCCGCTCCCGCAACTCCACCAGCTCGACCTCCACGTGCCTGAGCACAGCACAGGCGTCGAATTGTAAATGACGCCAAGTTAACATGGTACCATCCCTCGTCAATCACCATCTATCGCACCTCAGCTTCTGTCGCCGCTCCTCATCGTCCTCCTCCGCCGCCACGACAACCGGGCGCCCACCCGCGTCCTCGTCGTCGCTGCTGAAGATGCCGTCGCGGCCGTCGTCGTCGTCTTTACCCTCCTCCTCCTCGTCCAGGGCCCATTTTGTCCGCGTTGATTTCGGGCGGTTCGGCACCGTACGTTTGCTGGCCGGCTGAGATGGGGTCGGCGCCGACGGGTCGCCGGCTGCCCCTTCGATGTCCTCGTCGCCGACGCCCGCTTTGCTGTCGTTGTCTCCCCTGGCGCAGGCGGCAGCAGACATCCCTGGTGGTTAGACTACATTCCGAGGCGAATGCAAGCTATGGTCGGCACGCCAGGTAGAGGATTATCTACGGTCCAAATTTGATTATATGCAATGTAACAATTTGCATACATCCTACATTTACGCATAACTGCGAGAGCGCGGCCGCACTTGAGATAGCTGTCCAGCGCAAGGAGGCGCGCGATCAGGGCGGAACGACCGCCGGCGGTGCTGAGGCCACCTCGCCGGCAGCGGCGATCCAGCGCCTCGTCCGACGTCGCCAGCAGCTCCTCTTCCAGGTCCTCGTTCTTGGGGGCGCTTTCCGCGGCCGTAGAGCCGACGTACAGGAACGTTGCCTGCGGTCGGCGCGAGTTAGAGCCGCGGATGGTGCACACGTTACAGCCGCATCGCGACGGCAGCGCCGCTTTGCGGGCCGTTTACGAGCCGACTCGAGCCGCGAGTGGCCGCTCCGATCCGAGCCGAGGGAGGGTCGGGTCGGGCAGGGTCGGGCCGAGCCGAGACGACTCCCGCGATAAATTCATTCAGCGAAATCGACGACGATAATACCCTGTAATTGTATGTACTACACGATATGTTGGGTGCAACTACAGCGTGTATGTAGGATGCGACGGTTCCTGCGCGGCTATGCCTCCCGCACATCACACAGCCTGGCTGGGAGGGGAGGCGTCACAGCGCGGTACCTGCAGTCCGTTGAGGTAGTCGTCCGAGAAAATGTACCAATTACGCCACACGCGCAGAACGCGCAGCACGTGCCGGCGCAGGGTCTCCTGCACGCAGCAGCGGGGGTGTCAGCGCATTCCGTCAGCTGATGGTTTCGGAGCGGTATGAGAGGCGACGGTACATTAGTCGGTTTCGGAGCATTACTCCTCGGAGCGCGATGAGCATTGTCACAATTCTCAGAATCGAACTGGTAGTCGTACAGCGTAGTAGTAGTAGTAGATTAGTAATATTATTTGTTGTAGTCGTCGGTAATCCGCCCTGCTGTATATAAGGCAGTGAGCTGCGTCCGAAACATGCATATACAATCCCACGAAATGATATAAGTGAAGGAATTTTAATTAATACACATACACATACACATTCTCACAAAATAACACTGGAAGCGTGAGCGCAACGACGACAACCATCCCGCGCCATACAGTGTACTGTGCCACAGAAAACATCGAGGCTTTCGGGTCCAGGGTGCCGGATACTTCATTTAAGGGTTTAAAAAATCCCCGACAATTTAGGGTTAATCAAATCTAACATTACAGGCATTTTTATGAAACCATAAAAAGCTCATGTGGGCACATTTACCGTGGAAATTCGAGGTCGCAAGTAATTCACAACCATTACACAGTGCAGCAATTTGTTCTTGATTTGCAGAGGGGGGGGGGGGGGGGGGGGGGGGGGTCTCGCCTGAGTCATCCGCGAATCGCACGCTCGGTAGCACTCGGCCAGGCTCTCAAACATCTCAGGGATGCTGTCCTGCAGCCTGATGGCCCATAATGCCGTGCGGCGCAATTAGGATGGAAGGGGGCATGCAGGCAGACAGATCTAGATGGCCAGCGCGCCAACAAATGCAGGTAGCACTAGCAGAACAGCGGGGTTGCTGTCAGTAGAGACCAGGGAGAGGAGGAGAGGGGAGGGGGGGGGGGTCAGTACCGGGTGCGGAAGTTGCTGGCGTTCTTCACGGGGGCGGTGCTGTTGTGCAGGATGTCCGACAGCAGGAACAGGCGCGCCACCTGGTGGAAACAGGCAGGAAGCAGCGTCAGTACCGGCGATGATGCGGACGATTCAGCCAAACATTGCGTTCCGCAGGGATGAGGGCGGTGGCAGCAGGGGCCGTGGCAATCACAGCATGGATACATGTCTTACTTTCTCGTCTGATTTGTAACGTAATCGAAGCCATGCTATCATTGCTAACGATTGCAAGGGCAAGGCGCCAATCAGTTGAGAACATAGATTTGAGCTTTGGGGGCGGGCTCAGACCTTGAGGGTCGCGGGTGTTTCTGGGATGGTCATGGCCTCTGTCATAATCTGCGCGTTGCAGCAGAGTGCTCAACCCACCGCAGCGGGCGCATGGCAACACGGCGTCGACACTCCACGGTCAACCAAAAGCATGAAAGGTATTTGGGCGAAGGGACGCGCCTCGGCAATCTCAGTGGCGCTCTCCGCGTTGTCCAGGCAAAACGCCATGGCGGTGCAGACGGACTCGCGCTCCGTGCTCAGCCCGCGCAGCATGTCCTCAAACCTGAGGGCAGCCACCGCACCAAAGCGAGCATCGGCCACTTGTGCGGGTCTCCAGACATACAGCCGATTCAAGGGGTAATACAGGCCACAAATATGCTTGTCCTCCTCCAAATCCCTTTTTTTCAATCCTCCAATCCAGACAGGCAACCCCCCCCCCCCCCCCTAAACCCTAAAACCAGGGGGGGGGGGGGGGGGTGCCTGTCGCGCTGTGTGTCGGACAGCGGGCGGCCACGGTCCTTGGCGCGGCTGCCGCCCTCCTGCGCAGCGGTGCGTGCCACCGGCGCGCTCTCACTGGTCATGGGCGGCGGCACCCAGCGCGGGCTGCCCTCCACCATGACGAAAGGCGCGGTGCGCCAGCTGCGCAGCGTGTCGCCCTGCAGCAGCGAGTAGAGGCGCCAGCGGTAGTACACGTGCTCCGAGGAGTCCAGGTCGTACAGGAAGCCAAACTCGGGGTTGCCCTTCTCGCGCTCCATCACCGCCTGCGCCACCACAGCCGCCGCGACCGGTCAGTCCACATACCAACCGTGCAGCGTGCTATTATCACCAGTCTTGCTATGCGGGTACCGATGCAGTAGAAAGAACAATACGTGAATAAAAGCCTGCCCTACCTGTCAGAGGTGAAATGTCGACGAATCTATAGCGAGACCATAGCTAATATTCTTCAGGGTGCATGCAAGCCCAAGTTCAGGCTTATAATATGGTTCCCTATCTACAGCTGTGTTGGCTCCCGTATGTTGTATATATTGTATATATATATACAAAAGCACACATCACATCACATGTACATATATAATACATCACTACTAACAGGCTCTCAGATTACAGCGATGGCTACCCACACGAACAGATACATCACTTCCTGGAAACAAAGCAAGAATAAAGGACCTAGGGGGTTACAAAGTCAGGGTGCTTGATGGTGCCCAGTCGCTCTGTGTGCAGGCCGCCACGCTATCCGTTATTGACTACTTGTACGCGCAACAGCCAGGCAGTGTTGCGCTGGCAAGCGGTTGTTGCTTTGAGGGGAATGGACACAATAATGACAACATGTTAATATCTTTGTCGCCATCGTCAGCACACTGTTGCCAGAGGTGACAGTGAGCAACTGCAGCATCGCTGAGAGGCGGGACACGCTGCGCATACGTTGCGGCATCCGCACCTGCTCAAAGTCGGCGCCATCGATGGAGACGTAGTCCGCCATGGTGTCGATGATGAAGCGCTCGCGGGGCTCTGGCACGGCGACCGGGATGTCCGGGCCCACACCGGCGTGCGTGGGGTCGGTCGGCCGCGTGTCCGTCAGCGCGTCCAGCGCCGTCATGGATGGAGGCGGCGGTGGCGCGCCCAGCGCGCCATAGGCGGACGACGCCGCGGGCGCCCCGCCGCTGAAACCGCTGCCGCGGCCCAGCCGGGAGGGCGGCGGCACCGCGACGCGCGTGAGGCCCTCTGGCGGCGGGTAGATAGGCTGCGCCGGGAGCGGCACCGCCTTGCCCCACCCCACGTGCATCTCGAAGTCATGCACCATCTTCTGGTTCAGGTTGTCCTTGGCCGCCTGCGCGCCCTCCCGCGTCTGCGCACCAGATAGCCAAACAATGCCATAAACGTTGCCCCCAATCCGTTGAGGGTGCTAGGAACCTAGAGCACAAGTCCTTCCAGTAGCTGCCAGCCTGGCCATTGCCCCGGTGGGGGGAGGTACTCACCATGAAGGCCACAAAGCCGCAGTTTCGCCCGCGCCGCCGCTGCTCCTCATCGCGCGGCCACATGATCTTCACGCTCGCGATCGCGCCGAACTGGCCAAACTCGCGCTTAAGCACCTCTTCGTCCACGATGGGCGCCAGGTTGCCGACGTAAAGGTTGGTGGTGAAGGGGTCGCCTTCGTCAAAGCTGCCCTGCGCTCGGGTGGGGGTGTGTGGTGGGGGGGGGGGGGGGGAGCTCTGGTAATGTTAGGGCTTGATGATAGGGCTTCGTAGACATGTAATCAAAATCGAACCCAAACATGGGGCTACATGATTTACATGCACGTAATATATCATTTAGTAAGTATGATATATCTATTATTTGATGTATATATCTAATATATCAAATAGTACGATGTGTATATATATATAAATTGATATGTATACATAATATATATATATATATATATATATATATAACATATATATATGTGTGTGTGTGTGTGTGTGTGTGTGTGTGTGTGTGTCTGTGTCTGTGTCTGTGTGTGTGTGTGTCATGCTAGCAATACCCTACTGGTTCTGCTCCATGTTTGCACGACCGAGGCGTGATGCTACTCGCTGGTGCGAGAAGCCCGAGCATGCCACGCAGTCAGGGCATCATCCTGGAGCACTCAAGCAACATCCGTCTAGCGTAATATGGGGGACCCGGACATGCCCGGCCGGTACTCAACTGACGGACAGGGATGCGCATGGGGCCAAGGGACATGAAATTAGGGCTTTGGCCTAGGGTTTGACTGTTCTGGCCGCACCCGCTCATTCTCCGGGTACAGCTGCTCCGGGGGCAGCCGCCCCTCTGACACCGCCTTACGCCGCTCCTCGCGCTCCTCGTTCTCCCTGCCGCATGGATGCCGCCCTCAGCACCACGCCATGCCTTGCTGCACCATGCCATCCATGGAGAGGGGACAGGGGGCGTACGCGCAAGAGAGGGCAACAGGGGGGGGGGGGGGGGGGGGCTCGCCTCTTGATGACTTCCAACATGGTGTCGATTGCCTTTGGCTTGCCCTTGCTCGGCTTGCGCGTCTCAAAGACTGACTGCGTGGCGAGAGAAAGCAGACAGTCAGCAAGGCAGTGCTGGTTCAATGCGCTCGCTTGACTACCAGAAAAAAGCGGTGCTGGTGCTGCTGGTGATGATGGCGGTGGTGGCTGTAGAGATGGGGGTGACGATGGTGGTTGTTGTCATGGTGATGGTGTAGGCTGTAATGGTCGTGATGGTCGTAGTGGTTGTTATGGTGGTGCTGTGGGTTGTCGTGGTAGTGAGGTGGTTTTAGTGGTGATGATGACGATGATGATGATGATGATCGTGATGATGGTGGTGGAAGTGGTGGTGGAAGTGGTTGTGGTGCTGATGATTGAACTGCTAGGGATGATGGCGGTGGCAGTGGCTGTAGTGGTGCTTTCAGTGGTGGTGATGGCGGCGGTGGTGGCTGTAGGGATGGTGGTGATGATGGTGGTTGTCGTGGTGATGGGGTAGGTTGCAATGGTCGTGATGGTCGGTAGTGGTTGTTATGGTGGTGCCGTGGGTTGTAGTGATAGTGATGGTGGCGGTGATGGCGGTAGCGGTGGTTGTTGTGGTGATGATGACAATGATGACGACGACGATGGCGGTGGTGGTGGAAGTGGTGGTGGTGATTGAACTGCTAGGGATGATGGCGGTGGCAGTGGCTGTAGTGGTGCTTTCAGTGGTGGTGATGGCGGCGGTGGTGGCTGTAGAGATGGTGGTGATGATGGTGGTTGTCACGGTGATGGTGTAGCTTGCAATGGTCGTGATGGTCGGTAGTGGTTGTTATGGTGGTGCCGTGGGTTGTAGTGGTAGTGATGGTGGCGGTGATGGCGGTAGCGGTGGTTTTTGTGGTGATGATGACAATTATGGTGGAAGTGGAAGTGGAGGTGGAAGTGGTGGTGGTGGTGGTGATTGAACTCCTAGTGATGATGACGGTGGCGGTGGCTGTTGAGATGGTGGTGATGGTGTAGGTTGTAATGGTTGTAATGGTGGTGATGGTCGTAGTGGTTGTTATGGTGGCGCTGTGGGTTGCAGTGGTAGTGATGGTGGCGGTGATGGCAATAGCGGTGGTTTTAGTGGTGATGATGGCAATTATGGTGGAAGTGGAGGTGATGGCGGTGGTGGTTGCAATGGTAATGGTGATGATGATGATAGCAGCGAAGATAGCAATGGTGGTGGTGGTAACAGTGGTGGAGATGGCGGCCCTAACTGTGGTGGTGGTGGTGGTGATGACGACGGTTGTGAGTGCGGTCAGTGGCAGCGGGCATGGCATGCACTTCAGTAGTGGCACTGCTGGTGCGGGGGGCGGCGGCGTGCCTTCTCGTCCTTGGCGCCTTTCTTTGGCGCCGCCCGAAAAGCCGGGCGGCATGAAGGACGGCACATACTTGGTGCTCTTCTTGATGCCACCCTGCTCCGCCAATCACGAAGGGCCCCGGGGGAGGAAGGGGGGGGGGGGGGGGGGGGGCAACAACGATAGAAAGTTTAGCAAGATCTCAAAGAGTGTATGATGGAAGGGATGCTGCTGGAGAAAGGCGGGGGGGGGGGGGGGGGGGGTGAAGCGCTACTGCCCCGTGCCCTGAAGTCCAATCTCTAGCCGGGACTAGCAAACGTGCTACCCCACATAGTCTGACAGCTGCCTGCCATGACAACCGCTGGCTCGGCTATGCGGGTCACTCCCGCCCGATGCACCCCAACCCCTCCCCTCGCTCAGCCTCTCCCTCTCGCTCTCCTCCGTCCCTGTCGCCCCGCGCTGCACCGCTGTCGGCTCGCAGGCGGTGCTATGTCCGGCCTGGCGCGGGGGTCCGGGGTCCGGGCGCGGCGCACCCGCAGCGGAGGAGGGCGCAGAGCCGGGCTGGATGGTCTCTCCGCGCACAAACGTCTTGGCGCCGCCGTCCTCCGCCTCGAAGGAGGCCACAAAGTCGTCGTACAGCGCCGCTGCCTCCTCCTCCTCGCGCTGCGCGGCGGTCAGCCGGGGTTGCGTGCACCAAGGTGAGTATTGGAGTGTGCAGACTTTGCTATTTGTCCACCCTTTGCCCCCGGACTGCATAAAACCCCGTGCAAACACGTCAAACGTGATCGTCCCGTCTTTGATTCCTGAAATCCAGCTCAGTCGGGCTCCGGTTGACGTGCGTGGCCAGCAGTGGGGAGGGACATGGCGAGCGCAAGGGAGCAGGGGAGAGGAAGACAGGGAGCGGAGGCTTCGCAGTGGCAGGAGGGAGCTGCACAGGGTGGATGGGGATGCAGAGGCAGGTTGGGGGGGGGGGGGGCACCTTTTTCTTCGCCAGCTCATCCTCTTTGTGTTTCTGCGGCAGTTTTAGGCAGGCACGAATCTGAGGTTGTGCGTGGGGAATAGGATGGGAAGGCGGGAGGAGGGAAGGGGAGGGGGGGGAGGGCGCTGGCGGGGGTCCAGCAGAGAGGTTCGGCCATCTACCTGGAAGGGCGTCTTCTTGCGCACCACGGAGAAGGCGACGTTGTCGTTGCCCATCTCGCCGCGCCACCCCGGGGGCAGAAGTACCCTGGCCGCGGGCGGGCGGTAGGGAGGCGGTATCGGGCGGCTGGGGAGGTCCGGGGAACGGGCCGTGGTTGCCCCCACGGGTGGGGGGGAGATCGGCGGCTTCACGCCAGCGCGGGGGCGGGGGGGATCACTCGGCTCGTACCAAGTTGGAGAGTGTGTGGAGGCACACAACCAACCGCCAACAGTCGCAGGGACGCGCGGACGAGGCAAGGGGCGGCTCTGCGCTGCGCTGCAGCTGATGGACGTCGCTTGTGATGGCTATTGCTGGTGCAGCTTGGTATTGGGTTTGCCGCGATGCCACAGATATAAAGGGTGAAGGTACCTGTGGTAAAGTTAGCTGCTGCGCCCACAGGGTACCGGCGGTGTGAATTACAGAAAGGCGAGTATAAAACCAGCCGCTATTAACCAAGAGCAGTACTGAAAGATCAAGAGAAGCGCCGCCTTAAAACAAGGCGCCCGCATCCCGAGGCGGGATATAAAACCCTACAACCCTAAACCGTACCCTGTATCCAAAAAAATGATATACAGGTACAGGTACCTGTATATGCTACAGGGCAGTGGATACGGAGAACCGGTACTGGTACGAGTATTGCAGCCGCGGGCGGTCAGCAATCCCAGCGGCAGTGCTGACGATACTCGTATGAGCTTGGCAAGCGATTAGGTTTTCACCAGGTTGTTAGCAAGCCCTCCTGATGCCTTCTTGTAGTCGCTATCAATACCCTACGAGTGGCTCCTCGATGCTCTCGCCCGCCTGCACGGACTAGTGAGCAGTGCTGGACAACATGAATAAGGAGGCGCGTGTGTCGGTGCTTGCGCCGCCTACTTAAGCTCGGCGTCGGTTTCTCCGCAGGCGGGACTTCGTGCTCATGCTAGAATTGAAATTGAAATTGAAATTGATTACAATTTGCTAACATGCTGCTCTCCGCCGCTTAGACTGAGTTATTCTTAGGGCATGCCATCTTGATTAACCATAGTAGGTAAATAACACTACAAAATGTAACTACATCTCAAGCTTCCGGCCATCTTCTTTCGTTACCAAGCCCCGCACTCCCTCCATCACGTGAGCAGCTGTGTTATTTCCGGATAGTCACGGTCGGTCGGCAATATGGCCGACTACCGCTAAGTGGCAGTACGGCGCAATTACAAATGAAGCAATCGGCCCACTCCATCCCAAATGGGCTTTCATGTTATTCCATTTGTAATGCACCGGTGCCGCGCAACTTACGGTCGCCGTGCTGTGTTTTGGCTCCACCTGCCGCCATCGTTGAAAATATATCCCGCAGGTTGCGGCGCTAATAGCCCCGCCGCGCCGGTCCGCCGGCCTCGGCCGCGGTCCACCGCTGCTACCGCCATCTCGCCCGCATGAGCTCTTAATTGCGGGAGGATTCCCAAGGGGGGGAGGGGGGAGGCGGGCACCAACCCCCCTCCCCTCCCCGTCCATGTGTCATCGCTCCGTGGCCGCCATGCGTGCTCCGAGCTCCGCGCGCCATGTCGTTGTAGCCGCCCGTTCATGGTCAAACCGGGCTTGCCGCTAGGTAACTCCTCCCACTGCTTGCTTGGTTGCGACTCCCTCGGCTGATCAGGGCACTCCGGCTCCTGTCTATTGGCTCTTGAGTTGCCGCCATGCCCGGCATCTCCGCCCCCGAAAGCCCGCGCCCGTGCGTTTCCTCGCTCGCACTCACTGCCCTCGCCCGTTCTCATGGGACGGCTGAGAGTTTCCAACGGGTCGGCCGCATGGCGCCGCTGAGCACTCCGCCGTATTAAACCGGGATTCGAATGATTTGCACGTGGGACACTTACGGGTGGGCGGAAAGGGGCAACGCGAGATCTTCTACATGTCGGTTGCGGGTCGTAACGAGGTACTGGAACACGATTTCATTTCTAACAACCCTCGAGAGTAGACTGCCCACCCGAGTCGTACACACCCCCTCACCAGCCGTAGGCGGATCTTGGAGAGGTCGACGCAAGGCCGAGGTCGTACGGGGATTATTTTTAGGAGCCCCCGTTCGGGGCTTCTGCCCGGCGCTACCATGACTATGAGTATTATTTGAAAATCTCCCATAGGGCTCCGCGGTCGTCGCAGGATCCGAGGATTCGCCAAAACTGGCCACCCCGCTCATCATGTTGCTGCACCTAGCCGGGCACGGGTCGTAGGGGTAACCAGCGCCCACCACGTGGAGGTAGTGGGGTTAGTGCCGCCTAGCATGCCGCACCCGTGATCCTTCGCTCCTAGTGGGCCGCTTCCTCGCGACGGGCGCCGTGCTCGTCCACGGTATTCGCCTCATCGCCGAGAAGCTCAGCCCGCGCGCGGTAATCGGCCACGACTTGCTTCCGCGTCGCGATTCACCCGAGATGGAGGATTGCGACAACACGCTGGAGGCCACATGCGAGACGGCGCGCTTTAACGCCAACGATGGATATATGGTGGGCATGTATGCCCGATCAAGTCTGGCCGGCCCTTCATTCACGCCTTTCGCATGTATATATATGGCGTCCGGGGGGCGGCTTGTACAAGATACATGCGTACATCGTGGACATGGAGGCCGCGCGGCGCGAGGCCCGGGCGACATCAAATGACCCGACTGAGCTGGATGATCACCACAGTATAACGTCTTCAACGTGCCGCTCGGCGGATCGCCAAAGTATGTACATGCGTACATGCGCGGCAAGACAGAGGGACTATACATGGAGTGGACGCCGGCTTGATAACGCTCATGTTTGCCAAGGCTAGCCGTCGGTTCACCCATGCCATGCATCACCACGTATGGGAGATGCTTAAGCATCGAGGGCAACACGAGGCGGAATTTATATTGGCTCCGCGATTGCCTATCGTCCGAGGTGGAGAACGACCATCGCGGCGGTCGAGCTAGGGGTCTCTTTTGATCCCTCCAAGTAGTACGGCACCGACACCAATCCGGTGGTCACCGACTTCTTGCCGGTCATGTAATGTCGGGAGCTCTTGCAGGACTGAGACGATCCTGACCCTATGGCAGCGGAGGGGGGCTACTTTGAGCGAGGATGCAGTGGCCATGGCGCGCAGCTTGCTTCACCCCCCCCACTCGGTTTAAGGGTGTTGATATCAGCCGCAAAACTTCCGTCCGTGGTGCCACGTTCATCATATGCATGAGCGACATCATCCTCCCGAGCTTCCTCACTAGAAACTCCGACACCAACAGCCCCACCTCTAGTTCCTTTGACCCACAGCTTGAGTATGAACATGGCCATGGCAGCTTCATCTTAACTTCTTCCGCCCGTCAGTACGATCACTTCCTAAACAGTGATGCTCGTGGGTCGGCCAGCTACGCGCCGCGGCGGTGTGCAAGGCGTGGGGCCGCCCTCATGCGGCTACGGCTGGACACCTCAGCGATGCTGACGCCCGCGTGATGGAGCAAGGAGCGGAGGCTGCTGGCTGCGTCGGGCTCGCATAAGGAGCTCACGGCATTCGTGGACAATGCCAATAACTATCGGCTTCGGAATGAGTCCCTATCACATGCAAGGAACGGGTCTTGTTCGGCAAACTTGACGCCGCATCCGGCATGTGTTGGACGGTGGCCATCCCCACTGCATGGACGGTCTTGACTCCGCGGGAGTTGCGGAAGGTCGCATCCGGATATTTCCTTCCTAGCCCATGCATGTTCCCGGTGCGACGGTAGGAAACCATGTCATTTTGCCCTCGACAACGCACGACCCCGTCACTGTCGACCTCTATGGCGAAGCGCTCATGAACCTCCCGGCACCAGGAGACGCTCAATGGCGTGTACAACACGATGTTGTCGCAAACGTATGTCGTGATCACCGTGTTCACGATCAGGGGTTCATTGTTGGCCGGGAGGTGGATGACTTTTTCCAGCAGGCAGTGCCTCTCGGCAACACCGTACAAATAGGGATAGCATCAAGGACATGGTGCCGGACGCAGTCATAGCTTTCCTTCTTGGACTTCAACGTCGTGACCAGGAGCTATGATTCCCGGAGCTTGAAGCCCACGCTGTTGGAGTTTAAGACTATTGTGTGGTACGGTGTCAAGTACACCGCGGCGCCCTTGGCCACGGTTGTAGATCGGTTTGAGCGCTCCATGTTGGGCGACATGCAACGGGGGCTAGCAGTGCGGGATGCGGCGTGGCACAACATGGAGTTGGGACGGAAAGGCCCATTTCGAGACATCATGGACATGTCGGGTACACGGGCATGGTCTTCGGCACTTCGAGATTAGCGCTACCAGTTGCTATCGGCCCGCGAGGTGGCGTGCCAACATAGTCGGCTCCTTGCTGCCGGCATCATGGTCGCTGACAAAAGGTCCTCGTGCTTTTCCGCAACGCTTTGTAATAAGCGGCGCATCCAACCAATTGCAGTGTTTCCGTCTACAGCACTGCGCAGCTCATCAACAAGCTCGGTCCATCGGGGTTCCAAGTGAATGCCCACCTCATCCCTTGTCGGACGAATATTGATGGGAGTCATGATGCAAACGAGAAGGGGTCATGGGTGCAAATGGGGGTGGAGGCGAGACGGGAGTCTTGTCGATATCTCAACAATTAAAAAGCCGGGACTGAGCCGGATGTTGCAGACCCACTAACTATTATAGTGGGCGGATAGCCGAGGTTCCTACGACCCCCGGCGCAGCCCAGCATTACACCATGGCTGGCCTAGTGTCGCTTGCTCTTATTCATTCCTCCTCCGACCGATGTCGTGGCGGTTATTGCCCATTGGTGCTCAACACTTTTAGCTGCTTCGGCTGTAGCAGCATAGATGTCCGCAGGCGTGGAATAGTTACTTGAACTATATTCAAACGCCGATTGCTAAGCGCAGAGCGCGCGTTGCGCGCGACCGTGCCGCATCTGCCAATGAAATAAACGTCATTTCGCCGCCACTGTCACCACAATAGGTCCGAAGCCAACAAATAAATAGACCATCTACGTGGGCTACCCCGTGGGCTGAATGGCCGAAAAGGGCGATTATCGGGACATCACCCTATAGTCGAAAACAGCTACCAGCAAACGCCCACACCACTGTGAGATTCAGATGTGACGTAAATGTGCCCTACTGGTGACGAACGATGACATACGGGGACGATACGGGACGGACGAGGGACGTGGATTTCATACCGAGTAGCGACGACTATATATCGCGCGCGACGTGTAAAGTACTATATGAATTTCTCGTTTCCATAATTTCATCAAATTGACATGCGCACGCGGGCTCGCGTGTCGCGCGCCGACGCGGAGCACCCGGGCTAAGTACAGGCGGCTGCACGTACTCGCTGCACATCGCCGCACATCGTTGCACATCGCTGCACATCGCTGCTGTGAGATTTCATACCGAGTAGCGACGACTATCTCGCGCGACCTGTAAAGTACTATCTGAATTTCTCGTTTCGATAATTTCATCAAATTGATATGCGCACGCGGGCTCGCGTGTCGCGCGCCGACGCGGAGCACCCGGGCTAAGTACAGGCGGCTGCACGTACTCGCTGCACATCGCTGCACATCGCTGACCCCACGGTGTGCGGCGATGTGCGGCACGACGGGCGGAGGTGTGGGCGGATGTAGGTGGTACGGTAGGTGGTAGGTGGTGTTCGTAGGTGCGCGTTTTAATGCAGCCGCCCTAACTGCTGATGATTGTGTAACGCCCCATCACGCGCATGAAGTACGGGGTCGCCTCACGGTCACCGCCGCTCACCGCTGAATCAAGCGCGGACAGCCGCGCACTCGCATCTGTGTTGCCTGCCGGTGGTGGGTTACATCCACCCCAACTCTCAACCCCCCCCCCCCCCCGCGCCCCCCGCGCGCGGCAGCAGGCATGCCGGCAAAGGGATGGATAGCGAGTGTGTCGAAGGATGGCGTGTACTTATGCAAGCACTGCCGGGGCAACGTGACGGGCACATGTGATAAGATGGCGCGAGAGCGGCACTTCCTAAAATTCCCGAACTGCAGCCACTCGTTGAAGCGTGCGGCTAAGTTGCGCCGCAAGGCCGCCTTATCACAAGCAGCAGCAGCAGGGGCGGCAGCAGCAGCAGCAGCAACAGCAGGGGCGGCAGCAGGAGTAGCTGCAGCCGTTGGAAACGGCACGCCGGCGCCGGTCTCGGACGACGGCGGCTCGAAGGTGGACGATGTGATGGGCGTGGGGGAGGACCCCGTTGGCGAAGACGGTATGGACATCGACGCGCCTGCGTGGCCGCCGGCGGGCGTGGAACCCGCGATGAGGGCGTGATACGGGAAGGCGATCCCGGTGACTTCTACATGAAGGTCATCGCCAAGAAGTTCCGGGGAGTATGGCACTACGGCGTGATAACCAGCGTCGTTACCGAGTGGGTGTTGGAGATCTACGGCGGGGCGACCCAGTGGCGCGCTGTTTTCGAGGACGGTGACACTGTGGACCTTATGCGTTCAGAGGTGAGTGGGCCCGGCCTGTGTGCTGGTGGCACCACTCACCTGCGGTTGTATGGAATCACACGCACCCGCCCGGTCGGCGTGGCAGGTTGTGGAGGCTATGGCGGCCGCCCATGAGCATTCCCCTGTGGATGCGGACGGGGAGGCTCGCTTGGCAACCGTCCCTGAAGGCGATCACCAGTCCAGTGAATCCGAAGAGGAGGGCTGGGAAGGGGGAGGGGGGGACGCGGCTGGCGCCGGGTGGACGAGCGATGAGGAGGAGGAGGAGGAGGAGGCGGCGCACCTCCGGGCGTGGGAGTCAGCTGCTGTGCCGGGGTCCGACACGAATGCCCTCACGTTTGCAGTCATGAAGTGCTCGGCCCATGTGAAGAGCAAGAAGTTTAACAACTCCGTTGACAGCGACTGGCAGCTGCTGCATGACATCATGCCCGCCGGCTTTACTTGGGGTGGGATGGCCGTGCCACGCAGCCACAAGGCGATGCGGAAGTTCCTGCGGGTACGGCCGGGATGTCTGCCTGGGTGCGTGCTTGACGCGGCGCGTCTTGGGGTGTCAGGCCCCTCACGCTCCTCGCCTCCCGATGCATGCAGGTGCGTGATACATCCAGATATGTCCGGCACATGTGCCCCAAGGGGTGCGTGGCGTCGTTCAGCGGGGCGCCCGGGAAGGCTGGCGGATGGGCGAACCTCCCCGACCAGCACTGTCCGGAGTGCAATGCCGACAGGTTTATCCGCATGCCTGCTGGCGGAGCGCGAAGACGCCAAGTGCACCACCATGGTCGCGCGAGCTCAACACTTCTACCTTGCCACGCCGCCGGCCCCGGCGGTGGCTGACTCGGACGACAGCCATGCCAGCGCGCGGCCCATAGGGCTGCATTGTGTACGGTGTGGACGCTGGAACGAGCCCACAGTGCCGTGGGCTTGGACTTGTGGAGAGTGCCGGGCGGTGGCGGTGGTTCCGGCGGGGAGGAGGCCCTTGTCCTCCTAGACGGTCCGGGCATCCGCAAGGTGGCTGTTCTCATGGCCCCTGTCCACATGTCCTCCGCGAATGCTGCCGACTTGGGCGTCGACGCCCCCGAGCTGCTGGTGGCGGGGATCCACGCGAGGTCGCAGGACGGTGCGCGAGGGGGGGGGGGGGGGGGGGGGGGCAGCGGCTATGGGATAGGCGGGGCAGAGGTTGCTACCGAGTGAGGCGTAGCATCGTTTGCAGTAGCAACGCAGCCTTTCCGGTTGCATAGTGTGACGCCGCCTAGATGTAACCCAGCAGTACGCGCAAAGTGCAAGTGTTACACGCCCATGTGCCCCACCCAATATCATTGCGCCCGACTTCACTGACGGCATGTCTCGCTCTCCATCATCTCCCGGGCCGTCCGCCGCCTCACCCTGCGCACCCTACCAGCCGCGCGTGCCTTCTCGGAAGCCTCACACACGGCGGCGCGAGTCGCGTCGTGGAACACGTCCCTGACATGGCGGAACTCCGCCCTCACCGCGGTCGTGGTCGGGCAGGGGACTGCCCGCTGATGGGTCGCCATGCATGGGTACTTGGGGCCGCACCAAGCCGGGGTCCCGTCGCAGCAACACTCCCATTCCGTCCGTTGGCCGCAGTACACGCATGACGGGCGTCCGGCCAGGACACGCACATGATAGTGCATGTGGCCGCCTCCCGCCACTGCTCGTAGTGCTCCGGTCAACATGGCGACGAGCAAGTCGGCATGTCCCGCAGGTGGCTGCGGGGCGGGTGGCGCGAGCGCAGCCTCGCTCGCCTCGACAACCCCCTCAGCCCTATCAGTCGCCTCAACCACGGCCTCCTCCGCCTCCTGACGCGGCGCATCAGGCGCATCATCGTCGCCTGGCAGGGCGTCCCCCCCCCCCCGCAACGGCGCCGTCGGCGGTGGCCGACGCCGTCGTGGCGGGGTGATGTGAGGAGGTGGCCCTAGACATAGGTGGGGCCGGCACCGCCATGTGTTGCTCCACATGCGGTGCGGTTGCGGTTGCGGTGCGGTTCCTGGCGCGACAGCTCCGTCGCACATGTACCGGCGCCGGCACCCCACGCCTGCTGCGCTTACCACCAACCGGCATGTTTCCTTTGGGAGGCGGTTCATCCGCGTCGGAGGTGAGCGGCGGTGCCGGTGTGGGTGTGGATACTGCCCGGCCATTAGGGCTCCCGCCGCCCGCCGCTCCGCCGACCCACGCCGCGGCGTATGCTGCGCCCCGCATAGTCGCCTCGAATATATTATACATGACGCGGGGACGGGGGGGGGGGGGGGGGGGGGGGGATTCGTGCGTTTCGTATGTCGGCGGAACGGCATGCGAAGCTGCGGCTGGCGAAGGTGGTGGAAGTAAGCGTGGCGGCGTCGGCGGCGTGTTACCGTGCGTGCATGCGTGCGCAACCCGGCGGCATCAGGCGCCGGACTCGGCGTGTGCCGGCGGCAGAGCTGCGAAGCCATGGACACGGTACGGGATGCCAAGTCTGGCTAAGCAACTGCCGAGGCTGGCGGCTTAACCCCCATGTCCGGCGGCTGAGGGACGGAAAGTGCGTAGAAGTTGATCGGCAAAGCGGGCATATAAGCCTGGCTGCGCTAGGTTCCTATTAAGTAATGGCGGTTTGTGCTAAGTAATTCGTAGGGGTGGACCATGCAGCGCAGGTAGGCGGCGGTATAAATGAGGCCGGGCACATATGCTGCTCCACGAAACGACACTGTCGCACGTGTAGTTGAATAGACCCCCCCCCCCCCCCCCCCCCACCCCCCGCCGGGTCGGCCCGCCGGGTCGCCCCGCCGACCCGCCACGGCATGTAATATCTGTCATGCATCGCCGGGGTATGTGTGAGTGGATGCCCCGCTTCCCCCCCCCCCCCCCCCCCCCCATTTACACTTGTGCACTCATTAAGTTTGGGCTGGTTTCGGAGCAGTACATGTACGTATGTATATACATACAATGGAACGTCGGACTTGCGCGGAAAGAGGCGGGGCTGGCGGAGTGCATTGGGGGTGCGTAGAGTTAGTAGCGTGTTGGTGAGATTCGGGGTGCATCGGACGCCGGATGCCCATTCACCCGGCGTAAAAGACGCGTACGTAATATTCACACTACTATATTCACACGCAAATGTGTGAAAACCGGACGTACCGTGCCCGATGGATGGGAATACGGCGTCCGATGCAGCCAAAACCCCAACAACACGCTATTCTATGCACCGCCAATGCACTCCGCCAGCACCGCCTCAGTCTCTGTCGATTTCGAGAACGCCTTCACATTATCCACCGCTAATTGCAATTGCCACCGTGTAATGTTGTCACGATGTGCGCACACAACACTTACGTCCACCGATGCAAGTAATGAGGACAAGACCCCCCCCCCCCCTCCCCCCGCCCCCCCCCACCCCCCACCCGCCAAAGTGGAGGAAGTGTAGGAGTACAACCGGAGCATGACGTGATCCATTGTCGCTTATTTACAAGCACGGGTGGTGCTGCCAGACCCGATCGTCTACGGCCGATATAATATTCACACTATATTCACATCGGTGCACACCGCCGCACACCGCCGCACAACGCTGCGCACATCCGCGCACATTCGTCGCGCACATATACGCGCGCCCTACCGCACATATTATCCCGGATTCACTCGGTGAAACCGCGTATTCATTACGCCGTGCTACTTCAATAATAAACATTGCGAAATTACACCGACACAATGCCGCACCGACTAGCTCTTGACAATACGTGCATATAACTATTAGTGGCGCGCTGCTCCTCGCCTCCGTTGTGTCGTTGACTGCAGCGGAAGGCGGTCGCCGACTTGGTGTTAGTTTCTCCACCTCGGCCCCCCCCCCCCCCCCCCCCCCACCGCTCACAGCGCAATGGCAGCCCTCCTCTCCCGGGCAACAGTGGGCGGCGAGCCTTGTTGTCTCGTGTGTCCGCGCCGCCGGCATCGAGGAGGACGAGATAGACATGAGGAAACGAGTGACAAGGTGGGCGCGCAACAAAACACTCCCCCCCTCACATTAGCACGCACCCACTCGTGGCTAGCTTGTGCCGCGCGCAGGTTCGTCCGGGAGGGCCGTAAGGCCCACCTCAACGCCAAGGCTTCCACAGTGCCAGCGGCGCAACTCGTGGTGGCCGAGGAGGCCGCATCCTCAGCCGCTTAAAGGCGAAACGATTGTGGCTTGTTGTGGGCGTCTGGACACAGGGGGCGTCCCGACGCCAAGGTAAGGAAGCTCATGGCGGCGTCGTCGACGGCACAGCCTCCCGGGGTGGTGAAGACACTGACGGATGACAAGAAGCGGAAGAGGCCAGTGAAGAAGCGCCGAGGTAAGAAACTGACAGTCGGAGGCGGAGGCGGAGTCGGAGGCGGAGGCGGAGGCGGAGGCGGAGGCAGCGAGATCGTCGAAGCGGAGGGTCCCCCGGGCACGCAAGAACAAGAACAAGCAGTAGCCCCCGCCCCCTTACCCCCCTCCCCTCACTCCCCCGGCGGGAGCGGCGGGCGGCGGGGGGGGGGAGGGGGGGGGGGGGGGGGGGGGGGGCGGGGGACCACACCCGCCCCCCTCCCCCCCCCCGGCCCCCCGCCACATGCCCCGACGGCAGCTGTCGCGAATATTGTAATTTAAAAATTCTTCGGCAAACCGCTGCCTGCCCCCCTCCCCCTCGCAAATATTTATGTAACGTGAGCACTCTTTGGCAAAACATGGCAGCCAAACCGCCCGTCTGATGACCTTTGATCGGACGGCGGGCAGGCCCCTAGCCGAATAGTACGGCTGCGATTTGCGCTCCCATGTACTAATAGTCGTAGTTATGCGGTTGCTGGTCGTATGCGCGGTGCGGCAGACTGGCTTCCTCAGCCGCATGATGCCGCCGTCGGAGCTGGACCCTTTCTTGGAGGCCGTGGACGTCGCCAACATTTCGGCTGCGTTTTCGCTTCTTGGCCTGGACGCTTGCGACCAGTCTACACCGCGCATGGAGGCTGCAATCGTTCAGATGAGTATGCCCGCGGATTTTGGCGGTCTGAATCTGGCCTTGCTGCAGTCCGAGGCCCCTGCGGCGTTTTATTCCGCGCATTCGGTTGTTCTGCCAAAGCTAGTACGGGAGTACGGGCCCGCCCTTGGCCCCTTATACGAGGCGGTCCGCGCCGAGGTGTCGTCTGTGGCTACGAGTGCTTTGCCATGGGCGCGTGAGACACGCCGCGTGTACGAGACTGTACGGGCCCTAACCACGTTACCGCAAGAAGATGTGCGGCGCGCACGCGCGGCGTATGGGCACGCCCACGAGATCTTCGAGTTACTTACGGTCAGTAATGCTATGACCACCGCTGCATCGGATCCAGCAGCTGGTACTACGACCCGTACGGGTACGAGCACTAGCGGAGGATTGCGCGTCACCACATCTCCTTTTACGGCCACTCCTCTTGGAGTTGGTACTGGTGAGGCCGCCTCTGCTGCCCAGCAATTGCTTTCTATCGGTGGTACGAGTACTGCCAATACCGTTACTACATGCGCTTTTGTAGCTCTGAAGATACCGTCGCCCGGCGAATTAGTGGCACACCCTCCGTCAGCAGCCACTGTTTCCCTCCCAGAATCGCTGCCAGGTTCTACTGCTCCGCCCTCGGGTACGGGTTCGGGTGCGACCTCCGATGATCAACCCACGACCATGGTTGTCCAACGCCACCTCAGCCGTGCGATTCGCTTGCGTGACTTCGTGGCCCTCGATCTCAGCTTCCAACGTACTGGTGCAGCGGCCTCGCGACTTGATACCCTGCGCCTGTACAGCGCGTGCGGGCCGGGCTCCCTATCGCTTTTCCAGTCGGATCACGAGTCCGCCCGCAAGATTCCCCATGCTTCTTATTCGGCCGCCGCTGCGCGGGTACTGGGCCTTTGCCCGCGCGGAGGTTCCGCGCTTGTCACTTGCCCTTGCCCAACGTGTGGTATTGATCCCTTATGGCTTCGCTCTACGGATGGCTCGAACCGGAGCGCTACGGATTTCGTCGTGGATCATCTACCCATATGCCCCGTAGCGAACTACAAGCACCGCATGCATACCGCTTTGAAGAATCTGTGGGCATCTGTGGCAATTGATGCGGGGGCGGTGCTTGACCGGGACCGCTCGGGAGCCGGCGACTTGACCCTTGAGACGAGTGGGCTGCGCCCAGCGGACCGCTCGCGGCCGTCGGACCTGACGCTGGCGGGGTGGGGAGGGGCGGCGTGCGATTACATGATCGACTTCGCGTGCGTGTCCTCCACTACCCCCACTTGGAGCAACGACCCCCGCTGGTGCATCCCGGGAATCGCGGCGACCGAGGCGGAGCATGCTAAGTTGGCAGCGGACCGGGCGTCTTCCGCCCCAGTGCAGGGTGTTCACCGGTACTACCCTTTTGTGGTTGAGGACCGCGGCCGTCTCGGGAAGTCCGCTTTGACGGTGGTCTACATCTTCGCGGTGCTGTTGGCTGTGCGCAACTTCCATGGCGGTCCTTCCGCCCCGACCTCTTGCTTTCTTCGTGGTCAATCCGTTCAGGCACTTCGAAACTTTGTCGCCAGCCAACCTGCTGAGTCCCGCCGGCACCTGTCGCGCACACGGCGGGGGCTGTTGCAGCGGGTCTCGGCTTGCGTGCATGGTACCCTGGGCGGCATTCTCTCTGCCGGTGTGCATATGGCCAAGTCTGATGCGTGTGCTCGTGCCCACCCTGCGTCTTCTCATGTTAATGCTTCCACCCCGCAGTCGCTGTAGAGGACCTTTCTGATTGCCTTTTATTTTGGCGATTTCCGATATCGCCTTCTGCTGCTAGCTCATGTAAGTATTATTAATAGTCGTAGTTATCCACAGGACGACTCGTCATCGCGCCCGGGTTCGTACTAGATACCCGGTACCGGCTTAATAAATATATCGCGTACTGCCCGGTATTGCACGGACAACCTCGCACCTTAGTATACTTCAGTGCCATGTAACACGTCACACGTCATGTACGACTACCACAATGATTACAAAAAGGATTTATCGTCCGCCGGCAATAACGCCGGATGTACGCGCACGTAACTGGATGGACATGCCGCCACCAGCAGCAGCTTTCACGGATAATAGTGGTACCGGTACGGTAGTGCTTCGTCACCCGTATGTCACATCTGAATCTCACTGTGAGGATATATCCTATACCCTCACTAACCCTAATCAACCGTAACGCACATTAAGGCGCGTAGCGCGCGCAACACTTGTAGCGGCTGCGGCTGCGCCCTGCCGGCTGCCCGGCGCCTGCTGATATATCAACACGGCGCCCCGCCGGAATTGTAATCATAACATTCTCACCCTCACAACCTCGGAGTAGCACAGACTCTTGCCACCATAAGCGCATTCCCTCACACTCACAGTGCACGACAATATATACAACGAAACAAACCCACATAGTTATACTCTCCCACAAAGTTTAGCCCTACACAAATTTGCATGTGGGCGCATCGATGCGCACCATCATATAGCCAAACCATGTATAGTCATTTACTTGTACCGAAGCTTAGCTTCCATGACCTTGGTTGCATCGCACCCTCCGAAACGTCGCGCTGATGCATGATTTTTCGTAGTACTCATTTTCCGCTCACAATGAAAAAAATCCCGCTTTTCAACAGAAAATTGCAAAATGCGATGGCACGCGTTTCAGCTTCATGGGGGTGCGCATGCCCTCAAGCTTTTACGCATGGATACTAATATGATAGTAAATGAATGAAATGTGGGAGATTCGTGCCATTATATGGGTGATGATGTGGCATCGCAGCCGTGCACGCGCCATTACCCCTACAACATTTTTGACACTGCTCGAAAGGGCCGGGTAGTCCATAGCTAGCATAACACGCGACGTTCTATATGGCCCAAGCTTCACCATGTGGATAGCCCATATCAAAGTCCTTTTGATGCACTATTGCCACGACGCAGCGTGAGAGGTGTGGGAGGAAAGATAGGCATTCAGCCAAATCACCGATTCCCCTACCTCTTGGGTTGAGCGGAGGAAAAGGAGGACCGCGTCCGAAATCGCCTGGAATATGAGAGAATCGATACCGGTCGCAATACGGTTTTATAACGGATTTTTAGGCGTCCTCCGTCCGTCCGTCCGCGGCCTCGTGCGGGATGCGGGCCGCCTGTAGGCGGCTTGTACACTGTATTGCTGATCTTGTAGTGCTGCTTTTTTTTGTGTGGGGGTAATACAACTTTTTGCGGTGGGTTGGGTACCGACCGGCCTTTTTGTAATGCACACCAGTAGTCAGCGGCCCGCTTTTACGCGGCTTGCAGATTTAATCTGTTTTACAAAATAATACGTCTCTTTTGAAAAATAAATTACTGACAAATCTAACGCTAAAAGCATTATTACCCGGAAACAACAGTATTACAAGATCAACACTACAAGCCGGCTAAAAGCGGCCCGCATCCCGCACCACGCTCAACCCAAGAGGTAGGGGCACCTCCACAAATCCCCGGCGCGAAGCGCCGCTTAGTGAATACGAAATCCCAGAAATTTCTACACATTATTGTGACTTTATGAGCAAAAAAAGTCTGCTAATTCGGGGAATCGCTATAACGAAGAGTAGTTTGTTTACTTGAGCGTACAGTCGGCTCGAGTCTGAGGCACTACGGGTCGCACCTAGGTGCCCCTTCTGGGGCTAGCCCTAACGTTGGGCTTCAAACATGTGTTGGGGCTCGCAGACACCTTCGGCGTTAGAAAATGGCAATTCTGAGCGCGAATTTATATTTCCGGGCATTCTAAGCCCCATGCCTAATGTGACAGCGCTTTCACCACGCGCGTTGCAACGCGACCTCGCTCGTACGCCCCAATAATCCAACGAATCCCCAAATAATCCTACACCGTTTTGCTAAGATGCGCCTCTTGCCTTGGCACACCTCCCAAAACTGCAATTGCAACCATTGGTTTCCAACACCAGCGGCGCTCAGATTTGTGCATCCTCTCGCGTAGATACTTGTTTTTACTCAATACAAAAACACGGAGTGGTCGCATGACACCACATGTCGGCGAATTTGGAAGACAATTGCGCCTAAACTTGCAAAAAATCGTTATTTATGTGCTCCGAACCCGCTTACAATGGGGCACTGTTGCAAGTGTTCTACCTCTTCATCACATCACATCACCGCGCCACAATTGACGTTTACCAATCTCAGACGATGCACCCAGTGCTTGCTGGCTATTGAGTGAACTTGATGATTGATGATTGGCATCAAAAAATACTGCCGTACATATTGCCGTACCCGCGCGTGAATTCCCGCGAGTTCTGTGATTTGGGGGGGCTTGTGTACAGTAGGGGTGTACAGTACATATACAGACATGATGGCTCCCATGTATTTATCAGGACTATGTCTACAGCAGCACAAAATTTTAAGTAAGACAGCAGCACTAATATATTTTTATGGATGAACTGGACGCTCTCCCTGTAACCAAAAAGTTTATGAACTGGAGCTCCACCGCCGACTGCCCCCGCACCGCAGAGCGATGGTGAGGCCACGATTCACGTGACGTCATCGTGCCCAACACCTGGCGAGACGGGGTGCAGAAAGCCTGATCACGCATACCGCGCCAGTGTGCCACCCACGGCCGCGACGTGTGCCCCCACTTTCCGCACAAAGAGCGCCCGTCACCGGGCACGATGATGGTTCCGGCCAGCGTTGTGGCAGTGGCGGGCCTGGCGGCGCCTCCTCGGCGAAGTGCGCCGCACCCGCCTGCCGGCGCGCCCCGCGGAACACCGTCGCTGGCAGACGACCCGGGCAAGGCAGCGACAACAGGTCGGGCGGGGGACCCGCGTCGTGGGTCAGCGTCGCACCTCACTGCAAGGGGGGGCGGGGGAATCTCTCGCGCCCGGCCGCTGGCGTCGCCGTCGCGTGCTGCGATGCCTTCCTCCGGCGGGGATCAAAGTTCGAGTGCTATGGGGCAGCCGAAGGAGGAGCAACGGGTGTCACAGCCGGCTGCACCGTCCAGCGGCAGGAGCGTCGGGCACGGGGGGCGGGGGCGGGGGCAGGACCGGGGCCGGGGGCAGGGCCGGGGGCGGGGGCGTCTCGGCGACGTGCAGTACGTGGAGCCGGGTGTATATGGGCACGGTCCCAACGCCGCCTGGCGCAGCGTTCCACACGAGCATCTGCGCGCGCACCCTCTGTACGAGGCTCTCCCGCCGCCATGTGAGGCAGCGTCTCTCGTGGCGACCATTTCGGACGTGTGGCGCTTCCGGCAGGACTCGTGGCAGTGGGACGCGCTTCACGATGGGCGGGTGACCACCTCACGGGCCGCCACGTGCCTGGGCTTCTACGAGGAGCTGGCGGCGCAGGCGCTAGGCGTGCCACCCTCGCTGCGCGGCCATGACAAGGTGCTCAGCGCCTGCCACAAGCTGGCGCGACAGCCGGTGGATCTGGCGGAGTTGCTGCGCGAGGCGGAGGTGGTGGGGAGGGCGGGCGTTGGGCCGCGCAGGGCAGGCAAGGGCAAGATGTGGCGCCACCGGCCCGAAGGCCGGCACAAGGGGCTGCAGGTACCGTACAGCTACCACCCGGCACCGCCGCCGCGGCGGGCCGGGAGGCGGTACTCCGGCGGGCACGAGCGCATGGCGTGGGGGAATGAGCAGGAGGCGACGTCCGTGCTCACGGCGCTGAACCACTTTGCGCTGCAGCATGGCGCCACCGTCGCAGAGGTTGGCCTCTGCCCCGCGGAGGTGCACAACCCGGAGGACAGCGGCCTCCTCCTGGGCGCCTCGCCGGATGGGGTACTGCGCTACCCGGACGGCAGCGTGGAGGCGCTGGAGGTCAAGAACCACGCCCCCTTCCGCTTCGACCCCGCCGCGCGATGCTTCAAGGTGTCCGACCCGGGGCCATTCGCAGAGATCGCGACCTGGCACATCCCGCAGCTGGCGCTGGAGATGTACTGCCTTGGCCCCACCTGCCGCGGCGCCGTCTTTGTGTCGCAGTCCGCCACGAGGGGCGCCGCGATCCTGCGGCTGCGCCGCGACGACGCGTACATCGACGCGCTGCTCACGGAGTTGCGCCGCTTCCACCGAACCTTCGTCATCCCGGGGGCAGCGCCCCCGGAGAACTTCTGGACGGGGCTCCCGGAGCACCACCGCCTGCTGGAGGCGACCAGGGCGCAGGCAGCTGGAGCGGAGGTGGTGACCCGCCTGCGGAACGGCCTCATTCAGCGGTCGCCATGGGGCAGCCTCAGCACCTTGTTTCAGCACCCACTGGAGCCGCCGCCGCCGCCGCCGCATGGAGGCGACAGTGTTGATGATGGAGGCCATAAGGGACCACGCAAGGTGTCCGGCAGCGAAGGCATAACAGCTGTTTCCGCCCCGCCGGCGCCGCCGCGACGAGCTCCGCCTGCTAGGAACAGGCCGCCTCCTGCTGCTGCTGCAGCTTCGCGCCGACCACGGGCGCCGCGGGCGCCAGGCCTTCTGGCTGTCCAGTTTGTGCCGGCATCGGTGGTCCCGCGCAGAGCAGCGGTATAGTTCTGCCATTGGCCTTCAGAGGGCTGCATGCTACGGGCTACGGCCGACCCTATGCGGGTCCACGCAGCCGGGCCGTAAGATAGCTGGCTTGTGAGGTTTCAATCCGGCAGAAATAAAGTTGTAAGAAAATCCATAATTCAAATTAGGTCCGCCTCCAGGCAGATGACAGCACACACACCCAGTGAGCCAGGACCTCGGGAGCTCCCCTCCCTGGCATGCCATGCAGCGCAACGGAATTTGTGAACGGAGCCCACCGTCACCGCAGGCGTCCAATATAAACATCCATGCGACATATATGATAACACAGACACGATGATATGTGCCGGACCGGCATGTGTTGATGACAACATATGGATGTTTGTCACCCGCTTCATGCGCACGATCTCACGCACACCACCTGATGAGACCAGTTCGATAACTTGTAGCAACCGGTCAAACAAGAACTCCTGGTTAAGGCCCCTCTCCCCTGGCAGCTACTAGCCCCCCTCTCACAGCCCCCATTAAGTCACGTATATTTCGAATAACACTGGCGGACGCTTCTGCGCTAACTTAATTGCCAACGGATTGTCCGTGGCCCGCAACATATGGTTTCGGTGCATCACAATGTGTTGCATGTCCGAGTGCAATCCAACACACGCATATGCGTGTCTTTTGCAATTCAGCGAGGATGCTGCCAACCATCCGCCACCTCCGTTCCGCAATTCCCATATCGCAGGTTGGACCGACCTAAAAAGAAAATTGACTTCCTGTTCCCGGCCTTGGCCTCGGGCTTGCGCTCGCCTTGGCCCTTGGCCTGGTTTTGACGACACGTATCCGTGTGACCTCGCCGTGATAGCAAGGAGTCTCTGTCTTTATACCATGTCATTTCGTCAGTTAACCATCAAAATTCAACTCCAAAATGAAGTGAAGCTCTACAATTCCACATTTGTGGACACGGCACCACTCAAGCTCATCATGGCTGATCGAGCTCAACCATGTACTGTCCAACTAAGTGAACAAGGGTACCCTCCAAGGCGACTCGCTATCCCCCTTCCGGTTCACCCTCTTCCATGAACCCCTCATGCATGGCTCCAGGTCGGCAGCAAGGCCTACAGCAGTCTATATTGCATGCGCGAAGTCACACACCCGGCCCAAGCAACGCACACACTACGCCAGGCACGGATTTGCGACGACATCTGCATTACCACATCCACAACAGCGGACATGAAACTCCAACTAACCAAACTCTCAGCAAATACGCTCATATATCGGTGGAATCCTCCAAATGCAAGGCCACAAGAGCCCTATGGAGCAGAACGAAACCCCTCTCCCCCGCGAACCGGGAGGCCCTCTCCCAACAAATGACACACATGCACCTCAAGGCGTATCCGGACAACTCGAACCCATAGACCGTTTCCCCCGATACCGACCATACAAAGTCCTCGGGGTCCTCACCATGATGACGGACCCTCGACGTCACGGCCCACCACTCAGCCATGCTACACGACCTCCCACCTATCGGATGGGCTATCTCCAAACTTCACCTCTCCTCGAACAGGAAGACCCACATAGTCGAGTCCCTCATGAAAGGGAAGCTGTTCTCGCTACAAATAACTTATAAGCATCTTCTTCGCGGAACTGCTATGCAAATTCGACGCTGCCCTTGCCTTGGCACGGGCTACCGTAACGCCGTGTCCGCCACGAGGTCCCTCCCACGGCAAGCCCTCCAGCGCCCCTCGGGCCGACTCGCACTCAGCTTTCCCTTCATCCGAGCCACAGCCACCTTTATAGCTGCAGAACACGTACGGAATACACTAACCGTACACGGTCTAAGGGGAGATATGTACCGGACCCACATCAAAGACACGGTCATCAGATACGCCATCACATGGCCAACACATTGCACCGCGCGCGCACACTCCTACGTAGTAGATCTCCGCAGCTTCACCTACATACACGGCGACCTGCACCTCCACAGCACGGGATACTCGTACGCCTTCGCCGACGACACACGCCTCACCACCTCCATCCGCGAAGCTTTCAACTCCCGACACGATGTCACAAAGGCCGCAGTAGCGCAGACCAAACTCTCGGAGCACCTACCTCCGCGGCAAGGACCGCCGCGTACAAGCAGTACAAAGCCGCCAAACCCAAAAGTGATGCCATATAATGCGTAGATTGGCCCGCTTCGGGCCGTGCGACTTGATACCTATGGGGATGTCCTGGCGACCCAACGCCAAGACGATGCTCCCAATACCGCGCCTCAAAACAGTCGCACAACTCACTATAGAGCCCCCCCCCCCCCCCCCCCCCCACACACACACACACCCCTGTCGCAGTACATTCCGCTATCCCCAAAGCCCTACAAACTTTGCCGCAAATTTTCATCCTACCTAGTGGCCATGTACCCGCTGCCGCGCGCCCCCTCTGCCGTCGCATGAGATAGAGAGCAATTCCTATTTAGCTAAAACTCGGGGCATCGAGCCAAGAGACCATGGCGTGGTTCAGTTCCTCCTGCCCGTAGTGGAGCATTATTGGGCAGTATATGTGGTACCCGCAGGAGGTGGGTAGGGCAGATGATTAAGATATGTAGACCCTAACACCTCGAGACCCTAGGGCAGAGATAATCTGGGGTGTGATAGGGTTCGGTCAAGCCCTACACGTGGCACTGCACCCTACGCGGTGGCAGCTGCCGTCGCATGAGACTAGGGCCGCGTCAGGCCCTAGCGTGAAGGCTAGGGCCTCCGGGGCCCTAGCGTGTGCAAGATTTCCCACGCTAATCACGGGGAAAGCCTTCACCACCTCCTTATCGCATCTTAGGTTTTTGTGACGTTACAACTCCCCTCGTGGTGGCTGGGGAGGGTTTGCACACGCTAGGGCCCCGGATGCCCTATCCATCACGAGGGGAGTTATGACGTCCAAAAACCTAAGATACGATAAGGAGGTGGTTGAAGGTTCTCCCCCTACGTGGGATTCTTAAAAGGAAAAAAGAAGTTTTTTTGTCACGAGCTAGGCCCCCGGAGGCCCTAGCCTTCATGCAGGGGCCTGCTGACGCGGCCCTAGTCTCACGCGACGGCAACTGCAACCGCGTAGGGTGCAGTGCCGCGTGTAGGGCTTGACCGAACCCTATCACACTCCATGTTATCTTTGCCCCAGGATCTCGAGGTGTTAGGGTATCCATACCATGACGACCACCTGCCTTACCCACCTGCCCTACGCACCTTCTGTGGATACCGCATATATTTTTGCCCAATAATAATGCTCCACTTGGACATGTGGCAGTAGGAGCAGGAACTGAACCATTGTCTCTTGGCTCGACGCCCCACGTTTTAGCTACATTCCTATATATTTGGACATGTCCCACTAGTAGGAATTTGGCCGAAACGCCGCGCTTTGAGCCAAGAGACCATGGTTTAGTTCCTCCTAGATATCATTCATGTCTTCACATCAGGTTTTGGGATGCATGACATACATGATGGTTTCGGAGCTTGTCTAGGAGAATTACTCAATATTGCCCCCACAATGCTTTTAGTATCATCCACGCTTTTTACATGGTATATTACCTTTGATTATAATTAAAAAATATGACATGTTATTAGCCATAACAATTTTGCTTCAAAGCTATAACAATTCAATTACATAGCCAGCAACCATCGCGCCCACTAAGCTTACAAATTAGATCTAGTACCCCCAGGACACACAAGATCATAATAAATCAACTTGATTTTGAACCAACCTTGAAGATTATTGCGTTATTCACACGCGGCAAGCAAGCCACACAATAATCTAAGTGCCAACGTCTTGCCCCCCTAAAAACAGGGTTTCTAAGGCCAATTTTGCTTCACCGCAAAATTTAACACCCAACCGTGCATCTGGTGACCAATCACACATCTGCTCCTCGTTGCATGAATGTCCTCATGTGCCCCGGGATGCCCCTCGAATTGCCCAATACATGCCTCTGGCTTACCTGCTCCTGCCAACTCCAGTTCCATGCCCGCAATGGTGGCCTGCGCTCTGGCCGCTGCGTCAGTTCCCACCACCGTCAGCGTCATTTTGGCCGGGTGCTGCAGAGCATACAGCTTGATTGGCGATGAGCTCCGTCCAGTCATGATTGATATGGTTTGGTTGATGGGTTGTAAATTCGCCTTCGAGAGGGGGTTTGCACCCCAAAGGCGCACCGCGTCCTCCACCGCCTCGCTCCATCTACAGCTGCGCCTTCTCCTCCAGCGCCTGCGACCGGTCCACTCGCCTTTGCTGTGGCACGTTCAATCGAGCGCACCACGGCCCGCCCTACCCCCCGCTTTATGGCCTTGTTGTCTAAGCAATAAATTCCTCGCTTTCAAAATATGTAAACATACCTGATATCCTTCGGCATATGAAACATTCCTAATTATTTATTTATATTGCCGCTAGACACAGTCTGACAGTGCGAGTCTCGTGGAAACATGATGTGATCGCTACCCGTACAGTCGCTAAGGATTATTATATAGGGATTAGAAGTGTTATTAGTCATAGGATTAGTCGCTACTCATAGATCGATGCTGACATATGTTAACAGTAGTCCGTATTCGGATTAAGAATAAGTACCGGTACTACTGAACTGGAACTCAGACCCGTAGTACTACTGCTACGGTGCTACCTGCGCTGGAGTTAAATAATCATCGTACGAGAGCGTCCTCCAGAATAACGCCGTTATGAAGCCGGGTAACGGACGGCACCGGTGAACCAGTAGCTACAGGTACCGGTTTAAGGGTAGTCGCTTCGGGTTTCTGCCCCATACCGAATAATAAGCAACTGCTGGCTCTTGGCGACTATGTTGACCAGTTACGTGCCGGTACCATCACTGCATCATCAGGTACCTGTACCTCGTACCGGAGGGCTCGTACATCCCGCAGAGTATCTCCATACACAGCTGAGTACCGCGCTGTATTGTAGTAAATATTCCCGTCGGCCCTGAGAAATATTCCCCCGTGATGGGCGAATATGCGCGGCTCAGCCGCCGCCGACATTCCTGCAGGAAGGGCGTAGGGGGGCTTCGGGTGGAGGGCTCAGCTCCCCGGCCTCTGGGTGCTGCTGCCAACTGTACGTGTGCCGCGCCAGTTCCCTTCACGGGTCAACACTCCTGCGCCTTCTGCGGTGTCACAGCACCACTCCAGCCGACGGCCAGCTACTCCAGAAGCCCAAAATCCACCCTGGTGTGGGTAGGCAGGTGAGGCCGCCATTCTCCCCGTGATGCGCCACGAATTAGCCGACAGCCCCCGACGACCGACCCGCCACCGAGATGAACTCCGCATTTTCATGCCGGGGAGCCTCCCTATCTCGCCGAGCTCCGCGTCCCCGACTAGCGCCCCGCGCGCCCGCCCCTCGCATGGTGCCGTAGTTTCCCTGGGCTCGACGCTCGTGCGGACGGTTCGTGGAGCGCGCGACCGGCAGCGAGCCGCCCCCACGCTGCCTTCGTTCACGCCCCCCGCCCACCCCCCCCCCCCCCCCCTCGGCCTTCACATCCACCGTGCATCCCCCACTTGTGTGCAGAACCAATACGCATGGCCTCCTCCGGCCTGCGAGAGCGCTTTGTCTATCCGTGCATTCACCCCCCTGCCGGCAGGAGGGGGAAAGGGGTTCCGTGTGGTTTGGAGGGGCCGTCGGGTGTCAGCGGCTGACGATGGGAATCTGTCCGGGGCGCTGCGAGGACAGATACCCGAGAGCTGCGACCGTGGCAGAACCCGGGCTCGAGGACGACCGCCGCTGCGCGTCGCTGCCGTACGATAAGGGGCAGCAGACGCAGGTCGGCCACCTCGGGACTCGTCTGCCATGTCCGCCAACTGGCAGCAGCAGCAGCACGGCGGGTCGTATGACTACAGTGGCGGTGGCAGCGGCGGCCAGCAGTACGTGGCAGGAGGCAGGCAGCCCCCGCTGCACTCAGGCTCGAGCTCCGGCCGCGCCAGCAGCATGAACAGCAGCTTTGGCGAGTACGACAGCCTGAGCCACCATGCGCACTACGGCCGCACCGTCAGCAACATCGGGGACGGCATGTCCTCTGCGCTGCCGGGCGGCATTGGCAGCCTGAGCATGGGCTACTCGCAGGCGCCGCCGCCGCCCCCCCTCGGGCTCAACCCCTTCCCACAGCACGGGATGGGCGGCTGGGGCAGCGGCGCAGTCAACATGCCATCAGGCGGCAGCTACCATTCCGTATGGGGCATGAGTCCCTCCGCCCCCGGCGGCACCCACGTCATGGCGCCGCCGGGCTTGTACGGGGGCGGCGGCGGCAAAGCGCCTGCTGTGGGCTGGGGCGGGCAGGCCATCCAAGACAACCGAGGCCAGAAGGTTTGCGCCCCCATCCTGGCGGGCATTGCCCCTTGCCTCCCCCCGCCCCCCCTTCCCCCCAGCGCGCTTGTGACTGCTTGCCAAGTGTGTTGCTGACGACGGCTGATTACCGGTTGCGCCCTCCAGCACCAGGGACGCGGCAGGCGTGGCGGCCACTATCAAGGAGCCGGGCGCGGCGGGTCAAACGACTGGGGCAACACGTCCGTACCTCCGCCTTTCCCGTGTCCTCCAACGCCAACCCTCCTCATGTATAGCATGCCGATGCCGGAGGATGAGATGAGCCCGCCACGGAAGCCCGCGGCGCCCGTCCCAGTCCGCGTTTCGCTAGAAGTGCCCTCAGCGCCCTGAACACCCCCCCCCCCCCCCCCTCGTGCTCGCAGGGGCTGGCCGAGCACCGGCAGCTTCGGCGGCGGCGGCGGCAGCAACTCTTCGAGCCGCTCCAACAGCAGCTACGACGAGCGGCAGGCGGCGGAGGAGCTGCTGCGGATGCTGCAGTCCTCGGCCGGCGGCAGCCGCAGCGGCCACGCGCCCATTCCGCCGGCGGTGTTTGATTCCCTGGAGGTGGAGCCCCCCCCCCCCCCCCCCCCCTGGTGCTGCTGAACAATTAATCACTTTTTTGGACCCGCTCACTTGGTTAAGGTGTGACGTTGTGATTGTCGGAGGGGTACTGACCTCGGTGTTACAGTGAGAGGGGCTCTGACTGTGCGCTGTGCCGCGCAGCTGTTCAACGGGCGCCGGCTGTCTTTCGTGCTGAAGGAGCTGGCGCGCACCGGCGCCGCCGGGCGCGCGGTGCAGCTGTTTGAGGCGCTGCAGCGCATGGGGCCGCCGCTGGGGCAGCTGTGCGACACGTACACCTACACCGCGATGGTATCGGTGTGCATCCACAGCCACGACGTGCAGCACGCGCTGCGCCTGCTGGCGGACATGAAGGCGCGCGGCGTGGAGTGCAGCGTGCACACCTACACGGCCCTCATGAACGTGTGCATCAAGTGCGGCAAGGGGCAGCTGGCGCTGGACGCGTACCAGGCGATGATGGCCGACGGGCTGCAGCCCAACGTCATCACCTACAACACGCTGGTGGACGTCTACGGCAAGATGGGCGCCTGGCAGCAGGCGGTGGGCGTGCTGCAGGTCATGCGGGAGCGGGTGAGTCCCCCCCCCCCCCCCCCCCCCCCGGCCCCCCCCTCCCCTTCTGCCCAAAACCCCCAACAACCCTCACACCTAAAATGCCACACCTGTCATCCTCAATCCGCAGCTGTGCGCGCTCCCTTCATGTCACACAGTCAGCAGCTCACGAGACTCGTCCTGTCTGGGATCCGGGCCAGGGGCATGGTCCTCCGAAACCATTAAATCCCGAACCATAAGGACCCTACTGCGCTTACCCTCGAATGCACCACACCTGGTACCTGAACTGTTGCTGTATTTAGGGGTTGACTGTCGGGACTTGCAGCTCTCAAAAAACATGGCTCAAAAGGAAGTATCTACAGGAAGGAAAGGAGACTCGTTTAACCACCGGTGCTAGGGCTACAGCCAGGCACCCACTTAGGGTCGGGCAATGCCCTTTAGCAACCCCCAGGCCTCCGTGCTGGGCGCGTTTAACCATACCATACCGTAACAACCGGTGCCGACGCGCCTACGAGAAGCCTTGATGTAACGAGTCTAAGCCCCGGATTGGGCGTGCTAGCAACCTATGAGAACATTCGCTATGGTTCCGGTATGAGTTTAGGAGTTTAGGGTTTCGTCTACATTTGACCTCTAACACGCGGGGCACGTTCTTACTCAGTGGCAGTGGTCTTGGTGCCGCGTCGGAACATTTGTCTGCTCGCTGCGCCCGGTACTGGCCGCGAGGCAGAGGTACTGCACCCGGTGGCATTGGTGCCGGATGGCACAGGCTTGTAGGCGCGCGGCTGAGTGCCGCCATCGACTGACTGCCGCTGCGTTGCGCTGCCCGCAGAGCGTGGAGCCCGTCCTGCGCACGTACAACACCGTGATGATCGCGTGCAACATCTGCGGGCAGCCGCGCGAGGCGCTGACGCTGTACGAGAGGATGCGGGCGGACGGCTTCAGCCCCAACGCCACCACGTACAACACGCTCATCACCGCGTACGGCAAGGTGCGCCGTCCCCCCCCCCCCCCCCCCCCTGCCACGTCGCGGCTGCCATCCTCAGCCCCGCTTCCCTCTTTCGGAGGCAATAGCAGGGTGCCGACGCACCTAGGAGAACCCTTGAGTTTATAAGCCTCAGATTGAGCTGGCATGCGACCTGTACGACCATTCGCCATGGGTCCACTATTGCTTTGTCTACATTTGACCTCAGACAGGCAGGGCAGGACCTTATTCGCAGTGTCAAATGTAAAGTAAACTTCGCCCCGGGTCATCGGCCAAAGTCATTGGCTAAATTTGACCTCGTGCGCCATCTGCAGTCGTAGGTTTGCCATTAGACCGTTGCCTCATTTGAGCCCCGAAGGCTAATGCGCCAACCAGGCAAACCCAGGACACAGGCATCGGTCGATATTGCCCCGACGAAAGGACAGAGCCGGGAATCGATGCATGCACCTCCTGAGCAGGTTCTTATGCGCGCGTTGATCTTATGGCCGCGTCGGCACCCGCAGGCTGCAATCGTAGCAGCAGTGCTCTGTCGCCGGTGATTCGGCGCTGACGTGGGCGTTGTGTGTGGGTGGCAGGTGGGGCAGCTGGACCGCGCGATGGAGGCGTTCCAAGAGATGCGCACCAAGGGCTACCCGCGCTCCGTGGTCACCTACTCCACGCTCATCTCGGCCTGCGAGCGCGTGGGCCAGTGGCGCAGGGCGCTGGACCTGTTTGCCGAGATGCGCCCCGACGGCTGCTCGCCCAACACCGTCACCTACAACTCGCTCATCAAGGCGTGCTCGCAGGGTGCGGCCGCCCGCCTCCCTCGCACCGTTCCATAGGTTTCCAGGGCCACCACAGCTCCACAAGTTAAGCTCGCCCCGGGTCATCGGCCAAAGCCGCCCCAGCACTTGAACTTGTGCGCCAACCGCAGTCGTAAGTCGGCATAGCCATTAGGCCGTTGCCTCATTCGAACCCCTAATGGTCTAGTGCATCAACCGGGTAAACCCGGGACACGCCGGGACGGTATTGCCGAAATACATCGGCCAGGAATCGATACCCGGACCTCTCGCGTACGAGACGACCGCTCAAGCGAGCGGACAAGGGACCATTGCCACTGAAATGATTGAGCCGGGAATCGATCCGGGGACCTCCTGAGTAGGAGACCACCGCTCGTCCGAGCGGATAAGGAATGTCCCGCAACATCGGGGCGATCATTCTAGTACATCCGCGATGTGTTCGAACATGGTTTGGCCGGCTTGTAGCCCCCCCCCCCCCAACCTCTCTCTGCCGGACGGCACAACCGTTTGTGACGCATCTAGCTGGAAGTGCGCGCCTACCGGGCCTGCGCTTCTGATACTCCCCACCCCGCGAAAGTGAATTGCTCCGATGCCCCAGTACACCCATCAACAATGACGAAGCTCGGATGGGTACAACGAGGGTGCCCCCCCCCCCCCCCCCCACGCCCGGTCGCCTCATTGTCCGGGGATCGTCCGGGCTGATTTCGTAAGCAGCTGCGATACACAGCTTGCCAGACTGCCTTGTCATTGCCCGTGTCGTGCACTCGGAGCGTCGTCCAGTCCGCACCTCCGCCCACGCCGTCGCTTAAACCTGCCCCACAGTTTCTGCTGGGCAGGGTAGGGAGCGCATTGTGTCCTGTGGTGTGGCCCAGTGTATCGGGACGGGGCCCCACGTGCAAGCTGCGCCCATTGTAGTGAAACCCCTGGTGCCTGGCCTTGATAAGGGCGTAGCCACGTCGGAATTGTCCACGGCTCGCTGACGCTCTAGGGCAGCGCCGCAGCGGTATGCAGCTGCCCTGATGAACAAGCCGCGCAGCGATTGGGACTGCGCGACTGATGGGTGCCCATCCCCGGCTTGCGCTGCCCGCGCAGGTGCGCAGTGGGAGAAGGCGCTGGAGCTGTTTGAGACGATGGGCACGGAGGGCTGCCGCCCCGACGTCGTCACCTTCACGGCGCTGATCAACGCGTGCGACCGCAGCGGCCAGTGGCGCACGGCGCTCGCCATGTTCGAGCGCATGCGCGGCTGCGGCTGCAAGCCCGACGCAATTGTGTACAACGCTGTGATCGACTGCCTCTGGTGCGCCCGCTGCCCCCCCCCCCCCCCCCCCCCCTCCCCTCCATGCGCCACTGCCCCCAGCTGTGCACATTTGCACTGTAGCCCCCCCCCCCCCCCCCAAAAAAAAAACACCCACCACCAGTCTGACCACAAAGCACGCCGGGCGATCCGTGACCGAGTCTCCCATTACTTGGCAAGGGCACAATGACACTGTGCGCAGTACGATGAGCGTGGCCGTTGGCTGTGGGCTATGCAGTGCCTGTGGCCATTTCGCTCTGCAACTATGGCAGCTTGCGGTCACTACAAAGTCGATGTTGCAGGCCGCCGTGTTGGCTGGACGTTGCGTTGCGTTTCCCCTGAAGGAGGCCGAATTTTAAGAGGACTGTCGCGCCCTGAGATTTCAACAGAGTGCGCGACTGCGTGTGGTTATGTGTTCTTGGTCTCTCCGGGAATGGTCAAAGTGCAGGATAGGGTGTACGGGTGCCGATTGGCCGATGAAAGCCCTTGTTACTGTCAGCCTCAAAATGGGCTTGCAAATACTCTAAACCCTAACTTAAGCCCTAACGCCCTATTGCGGAACTAGTGCAAGTGATCAACCCACGTATAGGGTTTTAGGGCATTAGTTCCGTTATAGGGTTTTATGGATTAGGGTTTTGTCTACAGCATTTGACCTCTGACTGGTGGGGTAGGTTCTCACCCGCGCGTTGTTCTTCTCGCCGCGTCGGCACTCGCAGTGGAATCATATTCGGTGGAGGAGGCGGCCCTCGCTGCGGCGGTGGCGATGCAAAGTGGCCATGGGTGGCGAGTCCCCCCCCCCCAGTGTTTGTGTGAGGCTGACGTTTGCCGCCCCCCCCCCCCCCCCCCCCCCCCCCCCCATTTGGCCCTGGCGCAGGGAGACGGGCATCGCGTCGGCGCAGTGCCAGGCGCTGCTGCTGTTCCAGGAGGCCCAGAAGGCGGGGCACTTTGTCCACCGCGGCCTGGACGCGCTGCTGCAGGGCCACGCCGCCAGCCGCGCGGAGGTCAACCTGCACGCGCAGACGGCGGGCGTCGCCATGCTGGGCCTCTACGGCTGGCTCGTCGCGCTGTACTGCCACGTCGCCGGCGGTGGGGCGCTGCCTGACACCGTGGCCATCGTCACTGACAGCGGCCGCGGCGCGCGGGAGATCGCCAACAACGTGGTGAAGGGCGCGGTGGGCTGCCTCGTGCCCGCGTGGGGCGCGCCCTTCCGCGCCGCCGCCGAGGCGCCGCACGGCCGCGTGCTGGAGGCGCCCGGGGAGGCCGTGGCGGAGTGGCTGCTCAGCAGCGCCTTCGAGGCGCACCTCTGCGTCTTCTTCCCCTGCGCCGCGGCGGACGAGCAGTGCCGCGCCGTCTGCCATGCGCTGCGCCAGTGCACCACCCCGCCCCAGGTCCCCCCCCCCCCCCCCCCTTCTCTGTTCCAACATTTCGATCGTCGTGAGTGTTTGTTACACTGCCAGCCTTCCCTCCCCCATCGATCCGCAGCCTACGAGTGCTACCCCAAACGGCGAGTTGGACTATACGTTGAGGGAGAGCTTACCGAACCCAATCAACTTATCAAGTACAATCCAATCCTATCTTATCCTATCCTATCTTCCCTAATCTAACCTAATCTAGTCTTATATAATCGAATCCAATCCGATCGTATCATCATATCATATCATATCATATCATATCATATCATATCATATCATATCATATCATATCATATCATATCATATCATATCATATCATATCATATCATATCATATCATATCATATCATATATCATATCATATCATATCATATCATATCATATCATTTCATATCATTTCATATCATTTCATGTCATGTCATGTCATGTCATGTCATGTCATGTCATGTCATGTCATGTCATGTCATGTCATGTCATGTCATGTCATGTCATGTCATGTCATGTCATTGTCATTGTCAGTCAGTGGGCGGGGGGGCGCAGTAGTGGTGGTAGTGGCGACGCCGCGCTGCTTTGTCCCCGCTGTGGTGCCCGTCGCGGGCGGATGCGTCCAAGGCGGCCATGACACGTGCGCCTGCCGGCGCCGGGGGTCGCAGGCGGACGCGACGGAGGCGCGCTGCAGCGAGGCCTTCTCCGCCATCAAGCGCTTTGAGCAGACGCACGCGCTCAGCCTGCAGTCCATGAGCCTCTCCTACCTCGAGGTGAAGCCTCCCCCCTTATCTCTGCCCTCGTTTAGGGTTGTAGGGTCTATGGTATTATATGTTTTTATTGCTTGGTACGATAATGCTGAACGAGATGGGTTTGGACAAGAGATTCCAAACTCTTCAATCCGCGGTACTGTTTTTATTTAACCAATTCTTAGTTTATAACGCTTCGTTTTACACGAGCGGCGCCGCGCGAGATGACGTGATAGTCCTCGTTGCAAAGGGTACCGTTGCTCCGTCCAACTCCTGACAGCTTCGGAGTCGTGGGACTCGGTTTGAATGTAGGTCGACTACTGCAAAAGCGGCAAATTAGGTCTCAACCTACTTTGTCGCGCGGTCTTTCAGAATCCGTTTGATGCAAAACCTGAATCTAGGTTTTGCAGGGTATTCACAAGATAGGGTGTAAAACCCTAGAGTAAGCATCGAACCGATTCTGAACGACCGCGGAACAAAAAAGGTGAGACCTGGATGTGCCTGCGTTTTCTCAAAAGGATTATCTGTCACTGCCTTTGCAGCAGTCGGCATTTAATCCTTAAATCGAGCCCCGAGCTCAGTAAAAGTTTTCCATCGAGCCCTCCCCGTATGATGCCCATGGTGGTAGTTTCGCAATCGTCCCTCTCGAGCGCAATGAGGCCGCGTCCTACGCCGCAACCCCGGCGGCGGCGACGCTGCGTCGCCTCTGGCCGCTGAACTCGTGCCGCCACGCCGGGCGCTCGCAGGCGCGGCCGGAGCTGGTATCGTTCGCGCTCTCCCTGCGCGGCCCGCTGGAGGTCGGGCCGGAGGTGCTCCACGACGCGGTGCTGCTTATGGACCGCCTCGCGTCCACGGGCGCCGTCGTGCAGCCGGACCAGCTCTACGTCATGATGGCGGCGTGCGTCAAGGTCGCCCGCCCCCCTTCCGCCCGGGACCCCGCAGTCGCCCCGCCCACCTCGCCTGTCTACCGCTATTCTACGGGTGCCGACGCACCTGCCTTACAACTAAATACGCTCCGCGGGGCCCAAAAATCATGAATTGTTTTGCACTTTCGTATCGGAGTATTCGTTATGTGTTCGTGCTTCATTCTGATTCACCTCTCCGTTTTAATGGTTTTTTTCCTCTTCTTGTTCCCGCGCCGGCACCCGTACCGGGATAGCGCGGGATCTGCTGCCACCAAGCCCGCCCACTGCCGATATGTTGCCGCCGATTCTTGCCGGCGCAGCGACGGCCATTGCGCTCGTCAGTGCGGCGGCTGACGGTGCTGGCGTTTGTGTCGGCGCGGCAGGTGTCGGCGGGCAAGTCGAGCGGCGCGGACGGCCGCTTTCTGGACCGCCTGGAGCGCGCCACCGGCATGCTCTCCTCCGCCATCGCCAACGCCGAGCAGGACCTGCACAGCGCGCTGGACGGCGACACCGCCGCCATCTCGGCGCTGCGCTGCCTGCAGGTGGGCACTCGCCGCGGCTGCCATGCTCCAGGAACTCGCCTTGACGCAAGCCCAGCCACGCATTTATGGAACATTGCGTACCCGATCCCGTCGGTGCATTTGTCGCCGATTCTTGAAACCCCACACTCAGCCCTGACGAGTACCTTAACCCTTTAAAATCGTACCCTGCAAATCGAAACCCTTTTGAGTACTGAAACCCTGTCCCTAAGCACCGAAACCTTTTACCCTGCAAACCAAACCCTACAATGAGCGCAAATCTACTATATGAAACCCTAGTTTCTATAATACCCTGTTTAGGGTTTGGTGTTGTACAGCGTGAAGAGTGTCTCGCAATGTTTGAATCAAAATATGGAATCATGCTTTAGGGTTTGCATTTTAATGCACCTATAGTCGCAAGGTGTAAAGGGGACAAAAGTGCGGTCATCTGCGTGAGGGCTGACCACGGCGGCGCTGCCGGCTGCAGGTGTACCTGGAGCGCATGGGCTGCGAGTTCCAGGACCAGGGTCCGCTGGAGTCGATGGTGAGCATCCCCAGCCAGCTGGTGGCCGACAGCCTGCACGACACGACCTTCCTCAACTGCCGGCCCAGCGTGGTGGCGGCCGCGGTGCTGTGCCGCGTGCGCCGCTGCCGTGGCATCGTGCCCTACTGGCCCTCCGTGCTCGCCAAGATGACGGGCTACCGCGACATGAGCTCGCCTGAGATCGCCGTGGCCGTGAAGGCCGCGCACCGGCTGTACATCGAGTGGGCCGGCCGCCACGCGGTGCCGCTACTCTTCGACCGCTCCGACAGCAGCTGCTCCGGCGGCGCGTTGGGCGGCTCGCTGGGCGGTTCGCGGGGCGCCTCCCCGCGCGGCGGCTCCCCCGTCATGTGGGCCATGGGCACCTCCCCTCCGGGCGGCGCCGCCCTCGGCCCCGACATACTCTCCATGGCCTCCTACGCCTCCAGCGAGTCGTCCCAGAGCGCCAATGGCATCAGCCCGGGCCAATCGCCGTCGGGCGGCATGTCGCCACGCGATGGCGTGTACCCCTCCGAGCTCAACCTGGCCGCCCTGTCCCTCAGCGGGTGAGACGCCTCGCAATCTGCCAAGGCCCGGCCATGGTGGGAGAGAGGGACCCCGGCGGTGGTTAAATGCCAGGTGGTTTCGGAGCATCAACGAGCGCAATGTGGTTTCGGAGCATTGCCATTCATGGTGGTTGACCTCCTAGTGCAGGCCACCATGCAAGGGGATGCCACTACCGCACTCCGACCATCATTAGGAAAGACACGACGACGACGACGGCGATGTACTGACGAACAACACGCAACGAATCCGCAGCGGACAGCACGGCGAGCCCGTGCCTTCCGCCTGCAAATTTTCGACCCTGGGGCAGAGAACGGGCTTTGTCTGTCCTGGAATTGCGACACGGCGCGGCCGATCCGTAGCGGTCCACCAACGAACCATCTCACAAGCAGCTCGGCGGCCGGGGCGCTCGATCAAGCTGCCGCACAAGAGCCCTCACTGAGGAGAGGGATACTGCGCAAGGGCGCTTCTGTTTCTGGGAGGGGTGCCCCCCCGGGGGGCCGGGGGGGGGGGGGGGGGGGGCGCTGTATGTATGCCACCGCTGCTGCAATTGAGCAGCGCCGCTGGCCAGCGACGACGGGGTGTCTCGGTCTAGAGCTGAGCGACATAGTTGTAACTGCCGTGAGTAAATAGACTGGTAGGTTAGCTAGCCTGCGTGGACGATGACTGCCGAGCCTTGTATTAGACTTTTTTTAATATGGTGCCTCTCCCGCGTGCGGTATAATAGTGGAGCCCCCTACCTCCTCTTACTGGCCCCATCCTAGCGTGCTACTGCATTTGAGCAATACAAGAGTTTCCGCCCCGGGATTGTTGTTAGAAGTGGCTGACATCTTGTGTTGTATGCAGGACCCTTTGCATGTAAGCAATCTGGCGGCCGGGCGCTATGTATTTCTGGCGTTTTGGCAACATCTTTTCAAAGACAACTGCAATGGCCCAGTACGGGAGTATAATTGTGGAACGGAGCGCCCGTACTATTCTGGGACAGTTGGCCGGCATGGTACGGTATAGTACCGGTCCGGTTATCACCAATCACGCCAGTCGTCATTGCTGGTGTGTGATGATGTCGGGTAGGGGACTCGCTGCGCTGACTGTGTGTTGTTGTTGCAATGGATAGGCACTACCGCTGGTAGCGGAGGCAGAGTATGTGTGCCGGTTTTCGGTCTAGCTAAGCCACATACTCATCATAAATGCCGCAAGTAGTTTGGCATATGCGGCTAGCTAGCAGCACAACGGGAGAGATGGCCGAGCTTCTTTGTATGTAAAATGTTTGTCTAAATAGTATTCAATATTATTACTATAAATAATATTATCATCATTAATATTATTGTGTTAATGATGTAGCGAGTATTAATCAGCGCTAGAAATAAGATCGCTAGCTACTATATTTGGTAAAACATATTACTCAGATATCTTACCTTCCCTTCGCGCAAGTGGACGCCCAGTCGTCTCCCCTTGTTTTTTTTCCGCCATCGGCCGCTCGCGGTGTGCTGCTACATCGTGTAGAGTTATCAGTCTGGCCGCCCTGCGTGCTGGGCTGCCGTCAATGAGAATGTTGGCGGAGTATTGGATGGATGGTTACGAGCAGTCGCCATTTCTGTGCGCCGTTTAGGGACGTCCGCATGTGCCGTTGTCTGCTTCATCATCGGGCCATTTATTTCAAAACAAGAGACGGCCGTAATATTACGGTCATTCATGCTTGATGGCGCAATATCGTCTATCTATCGTCGTCGTCGCCGACATTATTGTCGCGCAGCGGCGCGCATAAGCCGTGCCCCGCGCACGCGACGACGACGGATGCTGCGGCTGCTGACGAAGCCCACCATCACGATGCAGCAGCGCGACGCCTGGTAGAAGATTATGGCCCTATCATGTGCCGCCGCGCTCACCAGTCAAGATGGATCGAGTCAGGGCGCCGAAGTTGGCGCAGCTGTCGCATCTGCAGCAGACATAGAGCGAATCAGGAAGCTGTCGCATAGGTGCTGGAACTCGGCCTCCAGCTGCTCCACCGCCCCCAGCTGCTGCCCGTCTGCTCGCTCGCCAGTGCTTCCTCCCGACGACGCCGCCTTGCAGGCCTCCAGAAGCGCCCTCCGGGAGGCATTCAGCGCGGCCGCGATGCTGCCTTTGCTAGGCTGACCGCTCGTCGTGCCGTTCGACGACAACCCTCGCAGCACCTCGCCGATCACTCTCCGGCAGCGCAGGTCGACAGCGTGTGCCTGGCTCGACGCGTTCCCCGCCCGGCCGGCCTCCTGCAGGGCCCGCCGCTCAGCTTCGCTCATCAGCTTCTCCGGCGCGGATCCCCACTGCGCGAGGAGCGTCTGCCAGAGCTCTGGTGCGGATATCGGGGTCCCGACCAAGCTCCCGCCAGTCACACTGGACTCGTCGCCTCTCCGCGTGGGTTTTGTTGACTGCTGCTGCTCGTTGCTACTGCTGCCGCCGGCCAGGTCGGTTGTTCCCGTACTGCGAGTAATCGTAATTGTACATCCATGTCTGTCCGTTCCGTTGTCAATATCTTCGAGCGATTCAACCATCAATGGCCGCCCGTTAATAATGTTGGTACTTATAGTAGATTCAACCCGTAGCCGGACGACTGGCTGCCCGAACTCGTTTCCCCTAGTCGCCCCGCCGCCCGGCGCCTGCAGAGTTTCCGCCATTCGACGAAGGCTGGCGGCGGGCACCTGCGCGCAGCCAGCCCGCTGCGCGTTGCGCTCCATTGCCAGCTCGACGTCGCAGTCGAGGTAGACTGCCACGTAGGCGGCACCCGCGTCTCGCGCCACCTGGAAGCACTGGTAGCGCATGCTGCGGTAGTGCAAGTTGTCATCGATAAGCACCAGCGTGCTCGGGGTTCGCGAAGCGCTGCCGCCCATCGCCTCCGCCAGCACCGCCTTGAGCCTCTGAAACGCCACAGCCCGCGCCTCCCTCCACCGCTCGCTATCGAACTCATACTCCGCGCCGCGGGCGGATTCCCGCGCTTCCTTAGCTGCCAGCTCGTCCTCCACCTCGTCGAACGACAGCCGGACGACGCGCAGCTTCGGACTATCTCGCGCAGCCGCCGCCTCTAGCTCTCGACAAAGCGTGGATTTTCCAGCTGCCGGGAGACCGCACAGCGCCACAATGCAGGAATGTGCCCTTCCAGTGTCTGCCATGCCTGATGGTGAGGGGTGGGAGCTCTTGTGTTGGCGGGGTGGAGGGGGGGGGGGGGGGGGGGGGGGGGGGGGGGAGGGGGGTTCACCCAACGAAATGGATTTTGAGACGTCGATGTGTGAGGTTTGATTACACGGGCAGGGAGGGGATTTTGCGACGTCTATGTGGTGGCCGGGAATTCAGGAAGATAATCATCACATGATTGACAACGCGAAGGATATGCGCCGCGCTCCTCGCGCGATTTTGATACCTGTCTACTGTATTATCGACCGGTGTTATGGCGGGGGAATGTTGTATGGTCGTCGATCTACAGGTTCCCCCGCCATGTATCTGCTATATCTGGTCACATGTTCAATTACGCGGTCGTACCGATACCAGAGCAGGTACCCGTGGTCGCCAGCAGTACGTGTTGCGTGAATTACGGAAGGCCAGTAACATAGCGCTGTCCGCCGCTAGAAGCAGTGCTAGCCAGGAGATGATGGACACAAGGCTGGAGAATAAAAGCGGCCCGCATTCGCCCGCATTCGCCCATACTCGTAGCCTGTCCCGCCGTTTAATGCGGCCTGCCTCGTACCGCTCCGAAACCACATTGCGTATGTCATTATCTTCTATTAATAGACGGTTCACCGCATTCACCGAGACCAGCTCGCAATACGACACGCCGCTGCAATTCGCTATACCTGATATATCTGATATATATGATATCTGATATATCATAGACCCGCCCGCAGTAAAAGAGACATAGCCCTGCACATGCCATGGAGTAGGCCAAACATCCCGTAGATTCTAGCACACCATCCATCGTGTCTGTTGCCCTTGCACGCCTTCAGGCACACCGCCCGCTGCGGTGATATGGTATGGTATGGTATGGTTAAACGCGCTCAGCCCGGAGGCCTGGGGCATATTTGTTATTAACATATATCTGCTAGTCCACGGTGTTGAAGTCCTTCAGCTGGCATGTGCGCGTCCGCAACGCACGGTCCACTTCCACAATGACTTCGGCCTTCACGGCATCGTAGCGGCTGGGAAGCACATCCAGGAAGGCCTGCCAATGGGCGAGCGAATGTCAACCAGAAATTAGGCATCCTGCTGCCCATTGCCAGCAATATCCAAACGCATCTGCCCCTAAATGCCATGCATATCATCGGTCAAGCGGCGACTAAGTAACGCAGCAGTACTCCGCAGTGGGCGCAGAGAACGCACCACCACTTCGAGCGTCGCCGTCTTGCCCGAAAACTTCACCCACGACGCGGTGGTCTGCTCGCTGGTTTCTGGGTGCGCATCCACAGTCTTCTTGACTAGCTCCATGATGGACGGCACCTCGGCAACCACGGCGTCCTTCTCCTGCTGGCAGACAGCATCCACTCGCGTCACCACATGATTGGACACCAAACACACGCAGTGATACGGTGCCCAAGATGCAGCTGCATAGCGCTGACATCAAGGGTCGAACCTGCTGGAACTCGAAGCTCATCACGAATTGAATCTTTCTCGTTTCACTCAGGTTGTCCAGCTGCCGGATGTTTGCCTGAACAGCCAACAGATCGCGGCGGTCGGGACAGCATGCCACTGATTTGCAGTCTGCAAGTGCAACCTGCCATGGCATCACATCCCCTCTCCAGTGCAACACCCGGACCGTGCATCCAAGTGAGGGTCGCCGTACCCTGGACATGTGCAGCCTGGATCGATTGGAGATCATCATTTTGCTCAGGTCTTGATTGGGGATCGTCCACGGCACGCGGTTGTCGCTCAGCGACACAAACTTGGTCCTCAGGGGGCTGATGGATACCACTGTGCCTTTCTGCGTCATGCATAGCGGGCGCCCATGAGGTTGTCTCGAGTTGTTAGTAGTGTGCGTGCCACGCTGGATAGTGATTGCATGACGCAGGGAGGGAGGGGAGGGGTCACCAGGATGTTGTGCTGATCCTTCTTCATCTCGACGACGTCCCCAGGCTGAAACTGATTGGATGTCAACTGCGGGTTGCGCAGAGGCTCAGCAATAAAGTACACCGCCAATTCCCCCATGTCAAGAGCCGGTGGACAGACACATGGCCGCACGCAGCAGATCGGTTGCCACGCGCAGCAGCTGTTACAGTCTGAGGGAAAGCAACCCCTCTTGACATGGCAGTTTTGGCACTCCTGCTCACCAGCTGGATGCAGCCCAGGATGGCCGCCGCCAGCTCCTTGGCACCCAGACCGATCGCGAGGCCGCTCACGCCTCCGACCGCCAGCAGTGGGCTGATGTCGACTCCCAGCGCTGCCGCAGCCGCCGCACCGCCAATGGCATACACGAAGTAGTTGATGTACGCACTCAGGCCGACCACCGTTTGGAACACCCCGCGCTTGGCGTATTGCCCGCCGTTCACCTGCACCTTCAGAAACTGCTCCACCAGCTGGTCTTTGAGATTGATGAGGAAATTCCCGCTGCGGACGGGCGAACGAACGGGAGAAGGACGGGAATGCTGTCAGCTCGAGGATGAGCCTCATGGCATGCAGCTATTGCAACTCAGGTCGTTAGCACAGCAGCATGTCTACAGCATGGTTGACATCAGCTTTGGGGCATCGGTCAGGTTTTAGGGTTTTAGGGTTTCAAAGGCGGGTGGCCGCACATGAAGGCAATCACGAGGACATGTGTCATTTTGTCGAGCATTCTGGCCGTGGATTGCAGAAATTCGCCGATCGGCTTGAGCACTTGCAGGCAGATATTCTCGCTGTGAGACACGAACATGATGTCCTGCGGCCACAGCGATGAGCAAGAGAGCCTCATTTATTACACATCCAGAACTGATGAGGGTTCAAGCAGCAGCACGGAGGCTATCCCACTGATGGGAGGGGGGAAAGAGGGGGTAAGTTGCACCTCAATGAAGTCCGACAGCATTTCGAAAGCCACGAGGCCGATAATGATAGGCACAAGGGTTCTGCTGGTCATCTGCAGCGCCTTCATCAGCGCCAGCGGATATGTGTGGCTCCGCCGGTCGGCAGCCTCGTCAAAGCTGGAGTCGAACGAGTCGGGCGCCGCGGCGACGGCCGCCACGTGCTGCGCTTCGCATGCCCGCACACGGCACTGTTGAGTAGCGGCTGCAGGCACGGATAGGCCAGCACCAGCGCCATGATCCAGCCGAACTTGGCGAGGCCCAACTTGCCACAAGGGGTGTGTCTTCCCTGCGTCCTCCATCAGAAGCGCCCCTAAACCGGCCGTTAGCGCCTGCAACGACTCGGCTAACCCCGCCACGGGCGCGGCAGGGGCGGCCGCGGCAGCTTCCACACAGGTGCGAGGTCGCCCGGGTGATGACGTGGCTTTCCTCGCCGGCGTCCACCATGTTGCGAGGGGGCTGTAGCCCCCGCCAAATACTCTTAATGGCAAACTCCACGGGCGGCCCAGCCCCGACGACGATGCCATCACGCGGCGGACACCGTCAGCCGGCCGCGACAGGCTCGAGACCGCAAAGTCGCCATCGTGTCAGCGGCCCGCTCTTTCCCCCCGTTCCGATCGGCAGATAGCGGGTTAGGCTAGCAAGATAGGAGTTGGCCGTCGAAGTGACACACCTGGCAGGCGTTTGCACGGATGAAGCGCATGTGAGTATGACCGTTCCGCAAGATGTCAAGTGCTGGGGCGGCTTCGGGCCTTCGGCCGATGTCCCCGGGCGAACTTTACTTTATGACTATACCCTAACTCTGTATATAGTCGCTGAATAGAGCCGCGCGATACTCGCCAGCTGTTCCCGCCCGCTCTAATCCTTGGTGCTTGACTCCTTGGAGCCGGTATAAGTCTCTAGTTATTCACGTTAAAACACGGGACTTTTTTTGGGGGGGGGGGGGGGGGGGGGGGGGGCTCTGCGGCTCTGCGTCGGCTCTGCCGGCAATGCTCGCTCGCGCGCCACTGTTCAGTGTCGGCCCCGCCGACAAAATCCAGGACGAGAGCTTATCGCTAAGTAATCCTTGGTCGCT